>JBAMJV010009099.1:0-82500 GCA_037951105.1 Echinarachnius parma | reverse complement strand
CTCATCAAGTGAAGGCAGTGTCGCATCTGGGCTCGCTTGTTGCCGCGCCCGCCCTTACCGTGGAACGCATTTCCATGGCCCGCAAAGTCATCTACAAAATAATCAACAAAGAAAGGGTAAAGACATTTTTTAAATTCTCAGTATTTCAACCAAGGAAACAATGAGCGATAAATAGTAAGATGTATCAAATTGTCATTCACTAAAAAGAAAAAACAAATTATTAAAAGGATACTGCTGGAATGGATTAGATTACTATGAAATTAACAACTCACATTAGCAGTACTTTATAGTAACCATGAGAATCTCTGGGATCTCACTTATTATGGCATAGGGGGGGGGGGGCAATCGTATAGCTTAATCTTCTCTGGATAATCCTTTTGACAATAATCATTCTCAATCGTTTGATGAATGTGCAAGTCTGTACTACCTTTTTAAACACACCATTCTCATAGCAGTGAAGCCATGTTTTTCGCTAGCTAACATGTCATGTAGTTAAAAAAAAGAGGGGCTAGATGTAAAGCTAAATTGTTTTATTTTTATTTATTTTATTTTGTATTATTATTATTTTTATTTTATTAAATTTTTAAAAATTTATTTGTTTAATTGTTTTTTTTTTTTTTTTTTTTTTGGGGGGGGGCAATATGTCAATAATCGTTCTCTGTCGTTTTTGCAAATTTGCAGTACACTACCTTTTCCGACACACCACTCCAGCAGCAGCAACAAACGCGTGTTGCCTTGACAAGTCATGTAGTCCTGCAGGCAGAGGGGGCCCAGCGTGCAGAGCGCAGACATGGCGAGGAGTTGGATCTCCTCAAATTGAGCAGGGGTCCATTCTTGGGGCTGACTCGAGTTCTCGTTGCTACGGATGAATGATAGCAGCGCCAGGATCACGTGACCCTCAGAAAGGAGCTGAGAAGGAAAGAAAAGAAGAAAAGTTAAAAGTTAAAAGGGATGTAAGTGTGCAATGTGAAGTCAATTCAAGAAATCTGAAGCAAATTAATCTCTTTATACCAAGCTCATAATTATAGCAATCGCAGCATTGCCATCAATATAAACCATGTATATAACTATGAACGCATGCACGGCAGGAACCTCAGTCGAGCAATTATCACTTCCTATGTATCGGCGAGAACGGCGAGAGGTAAATTTATTAACATTTCTATTTTTAATCATTATGCCCTTTGACTTTTGACCTTGAAAATTTAATGGGTTCTATTCTAGATTAACACAAAGCTTCAACGAAAAATTGGTTAAGATATCTGTGAACAAACAAACAAAAATACAAAAAGACAAACGGGACCGAAAACATAACCTCCTTGGCAGAGGTAACTATTATCACTACCATAACATCTATAACAATATTCACATGTTTGTTTGTTTTTAGCAGCAAACTCACCGGTATGATGGCTGGTTCCTGGCTAAGAACAACTAGCACGTTGATCAACATCTTCTTCAGTTCAAAGTCCTCAGGGCTCTGAAAGGTACGGAAGAAAAGCATAAAAGTTCAACATTTCAGATAACATGTTTTTAGTAAAACACAGCCTTATTATTTTGAAAAGAAGTGTGTGTTGTTTTAATGGACAAATTCCACGGCCATCTTATAGATGAAAGTCACGTCACCATTTAATTTCTTTAACAAAAATTAAAAATTAAATTAACTATATTTTTCAAGTGGTTCAACAGGTATGATGACTTAAATGCATCCATATTTGGAACACGAGGAAATACACAAGCTAGAAAAGATTTCTCAAATTGATAGTGTAACGGATTGTTGGGGGGGGGGGGGGGGGGGGTTGCATCAGGGGGGCCTGACATTTTCATGAGGGGGCACAGCTGGTTATCATCTGATCACAGTCAGACTTACCGTTCCCAGTTTGAGGTACTTGACGAGTGCATTGTGACTTCTCACTTCTTGGAAGGTGGCGAAGAGAATCAGGGTCTTGGCATAACCCGTTTCCTGTTGAAAAAGAAAATAACACGTTACTACACATACTCATATGATTATACCGATTTTCATCATGAGAAAGAGAAGGGCGTTTATTAACGCCACTCTGTGTACTTCAGAGACAACCATGTTTCATTCAAGTATGAAAGCCACATAGAAACCAATTGTAGCTCTATTTTATATTTAATGAATGCTTCTAAAAATCTGAAAATTTCACATCACAGAGAGGAGGCTCCAACCTGCAAGATTGTTTGCATTAACTCAAAATTTGCCAAAAATGTACTTAACGCCCTTCTCACTCTCACCCACGTATTAAAGGGATCTAGTCACTTTGTTGACTTGTGCAAAAAGCGATGAGTGGTTGATACAATGTATATTGTTATTATCTGATATGTCCACTGGGTGTTGTGTGAAAATTTCAAGTTAAATGGACTTTATATGGCCGAGTAATAAGCAAAAATACAAAGTGACATTCACTAACTCATTGCACTTACTTTGTACACAGTTCTGACGATCCGTTGGATAATTTGACATCTGAACATTTCAATCGTAAATATATTTTTAACGAAAGGGAAATTTGAAAAACCGAAACCTGTCCCATGCTTTTTTTGTTAATAAGAATACAACAAGGTATGAGGGAACCGCTAGAATTTCAATTGGATTTTGAGGATTTGGACAATGTTACTAAGTCCCTTTAAGAACTCTTACTTTAAAGATATTTGAAGGGAGAAAAGCTGGATCATGCTTGGCAAATGACATTGTTTTTTTAAGGAGTAGAAAAAATAAGTAACTATACCCAAACCCACATTTTGAGAAAGAATATAATAAGGCATACCAGTATAGCTGTACTGATTTTGAGGAACATGAATAAGAATATGCAAATGTTTAAATACAATTAATGTAAAAATAACCACTGTTCTATATTAAAACAAAATTAAAGCACAAAATAACAATGAGATAACATTTATTAAGAAAAGTATAATTGTTTACTTACAATAAAAGGTGCCTCTGGGTTATTTGTTGCTGCTAATGTTGTTATCACGAGGAGGTCATTTCTGTTCAAGAAGAAAGAAATATAAAATTGAAATTGATATATTATATTCTGAATGTTTAGTTTAAGTACATGTTTGCATCCTTCTTTTAAAAGGCATAAAATGTGGATTCAAATCATTAATATTTTATATTATCAAGGAGATTTCATGTCCTTGATGTAAAATTGATGAAAAGTCTCAAATACTTCCATTTTTGCTTATGAATATATTTAACATATAATAATAATATATCTTCATAACAAATGATAATTAAAGAGATAATTTGTTCTGAATACAACAACAACCATGACTATACAAATGGTTAAAGAGAAACGAACATTGAATGAAAATGAATTGCCAGGGAAGTATGTAAACTGTCAAGTGGTAGTATTTACAAACATATTACTTACATCATAAATCTAAGTGGATACACCAACTATATAAACACATATTTCATAAATCTAGAATAGTCAAAAGACACGCTGCTTTCACTTCTCTTCACTTCTCTTTATTTCTCTTTATGTCCATTATACTTCTGGAATGGCACCTTTAGATAGTTTGTATTGTTATATTATGTTACTACGCAGTAAAGTATGCTAAACCTTCCTTTTATTTACCGTTTCTAACAGCGCATAAAGAAATTTGTGATATGCGCGTTACTACGACATTATTTTTATTATTATTATCTGCACATACCTTAATTGCCGATCGTAATGGCTGTAACCATTGGTCATCTGCTGCGTGAAGGCATCTTTCAAAGCGCTGTGAGGATTGAAGAATATTTTATACATATTAGCAATTTTTTGACTATTGTTACTACATATTGCTTCCTTCAATATTTGAGCAATTCAATCATTTTGGGGGTAACAAAACAAATTTCCGCACTCTGACTTTGTAACAACAATTTTTAAATAAAATACAATTATAACAATTGTGAAATCATGGATTAAACATGTAAGTTCATTATTTACATATGTGACGATCACAAATAACAATACCATTTAAATAGTTGTAATTGTTAATGTGAATGTAATCAATGTCATACCCACCGTTTTACAGCAGTTATAGAAAATATAAACTGTATTAATTAATTTATTTTATTTATTTATATAAGTGTGACATATGAGGTATGGATGGTGTCTTTATCTTATTGATTAGATTGATGTGGAGTTAATTAATGCTATGCTGTTTCAATGAGATGAAAGCTCTTAGGAAATTGTACTGTTTATAGCTATGATCTGTGATAATATTAGTCATTGTTTTCCTCTCAGTTGGATTGTTATGTCTGGACAGCCCAAGTGTTATGTCTGCGCACTGCAGTGGAACTCTATTCTATGTATCCAATCATAATATACATGAAACAATTCGAGTTAATACAAAAACAGACACATATCAACATTGCTGTGGTACATTGTATCATTACCTGAATTCAACTATACTAAATGTATATGTAACCATGCAATTCATACTTCCTTAAAAACATTGGAATGTGGCCAGATTGGTCTTGGTGGTCACATATACATGCAGCATAACTTAAATTCTACATTCATTCTTCATGATACAGCTGTCGAAGCAACATCATTGTTATACTCCCTTGTGCAGGTTATAGAATTGTTGCATGATCTCTCCAGCCGGGGTGAGTTTTGTGATTTTCTTATATACATTATATAAATAAGGTAAATGTTAGACATGTTGATTTTAACCATATTAACTCTTAAAGTGCCAGGGACTGTAATGCTCTATGGCATTTGTGTGTAACTCGCAAAAATGCGAGCTTGGCACTCGATATGTTTGATATTTAGATAAACATGTTTCAGGAGAGTGAATTATAACCTTCCTGGTTCCTTTTGTTGTTTATATTGATTTGGATGACAATCTGTTGCAAGTTGTGCATGACATTTATAGGCATCAAGGTGTTACCTAAGTTATCAGAAATGTAGTTATAGCACAATTAATGTATCAGCTTGTGTAATGAATGCCACCTGCTTTATTAAATTGTCACGTGACAGGATTTAACCAATCACGTTACTGAATTTATTAGAGCAGTACGTTTTATAATTATAATTAAAGCCACCTGCTTGTTATATTTGTTATTTTGTTGTTTATAATTTTGCTCTTTGCTATGTATTTGATTAGATGTGGGCCCTGTTGCAGAAAGAGATGCAATTGATTGTAACTTGTAAGTCAGATCATGGCCCTGTTGCACAAAGAGATCTTACAATTGATTGTAATGGCCTGGTCACATATAGCCGACGCACGGCCAACGCATGGCCAACGCACTGAAAATTCGGGAAAAATGGGAGTGCGTCGTTGTACGCCCAACTCCTGTCAGGATTTAGGGGGGAGGCTAGCGAACTTACAGCGAATGCATAACGTGTTGCTAACGCGCTGTGCGTATACAGGGCGCATACATAGCGCATACAGAGCGTATACATTAAAAACCGCAACGAATGCATCACGTGCTGCTAGCGTGTTGGACGAATGGCCAGCGCCCGGCCAGCGCATGCAGAGCGCATGCACCGCGCATGCACGGCGCGCTCAACGCACAGCCCGCGAAAGACAGCGTCCAGTGTGTTGTCATATCAAAGTTAGTGCAGTGCCAAGTGTACAACCTCTTCAAGATGCCACCCAAGAGAATGAACCCACTGTCCATGAAGCCCACGAAGAAGACACCATCTGCTCCTGTTATTGGTGGCCGCGGTCGTAGAGGCAAGGGCAGAGGCAAGGGCAGAGGCAAAGAGCTTCCCAGCCTGGACCCTGAGCAGCCCAGCCTGAACCCTGAGCTGCACAGCCTAGACTCTGACTCTGAGCAGCCCAGCCTGAACCCTGAGCCGCCTAGCCTGGACCCTGAGCTGCACAGCTTGGACTCTGCTTTTGCCGTTGAGGATGCTGTCGAGGATGCTACATCCTTTCCATCATCATCCCGTCAGTGCTCCCCTACTCACTCACATGCTGGGTCAGTAGACAGCCATGTATCGCTGGCTTCGCAGGCATCGTCTGTCGTCAAGATCAAGAAGGGTACAAAGAAGGACAAAAGGGCCAACAAGCTGTCCGATGACGAGGAGGAATTGATGGTCACCTTCTTGAAGGAAAATGAAATGATTTGGAACAAAAAGGTCACCCATTACAGGAGGCCAGACACAAAAAATGCTGCATGGCAGAAACAGGCGGACATCATGTCCAAAGAAGTATCCCATCTGCAAGGGTCGTTCAAGGGAATGAGGGACAACTTCGCGCGCCTGGAAAAACTGCCCAAGTCCGGATCCGGGCAACGAGAATTTACAGAATATAATTTTAGCCAAATTCGTACTTTTAGCTAAATTTTCGCAAAAGTTTCACCAAATTTTGTGCAAAAGGTCCCCATAATGCTACCATACATGCCATAAGAATGTTTTATTATGAAAAATTTGTCATGATAACAAAATATTGCTTTGTGAAACACCCTCGGGAATCAACAAGCATTCAATGATACCATATTTGTGAAGGGTAATACGTATCCATGGATATGAGAGCTCAAACTTGTATTATTAGCGTGTTTATCTATAAAAAGGCCTTGCAACAATAAACAAATTCAAACATCCATAACATAATTGGAAGTAGGTGGATGGGTCAAGGGGCATTTTGGATACAAAATAGATACAACAAATAATGGGGAAAATCACCAAAATAAAGGTTAAGTGTGAAAAACTGCACCGTACTCGTCTCAAATCATTTCAAGATTTTTAAAAAGTCCTAATATGATTTGAGTTTTCTTTCCATGTCCATTTTGGAGAAAGGGGGTGGGTGGGTTTTAGCATTTGTTTAACTTTGCAGGGCCCTGAAATGAATGCAATTAATGCAATGAATAAATTTAACACAATACTGGTAGTTCATGTCAAATAACATTAAAATCCATCCATCTTCCGAGGTGGTTCTTCTAGAAGTGATCAATAGGAACCTCTATCATTACCCATGAGGGTCGGATGAGAAGTGATGGGGAGATGGTGTGCAGGGACGCGTTGACTACACGCTATGTACACGCTGCGTACACGCTAGCTATACGCTAGGAACACGCTAGAAAAACGTCGGGTGCGTTTGAGACCCGTTCTGCACTCGTTCAGCTCGCCCTTATTCGCTGCACGTTCGCTGGGCATGCGTTTGAAGCACGCTAGGTGTGCGCTAGGCGTTCGCTAGACCTCAGCCGACGAACTCACAACGAGTACACAGCGTGTGCTCCGCGTATGTCTGGCGTTGGTCTAGCGTGCTCTGCGCGTGACTGGCGTCCTTCTGGCGTGTACATCCATGCGTCGAGCTCTGCGCACAGTTTTGAGCATGCACAAAAAATCTCGACGCACAGAGCGAATGACGACGAATGCAAAACGTTGGTCCAGCGCGCTCGACGCATGAGTAACGCATGATGACGCACACCTAGCGCACAACGACGCACTGGCCAAAATGGCAAATTTTCAATGCGCTGGCCGTGCGTTGGCCGTGCGTCGGCTATATGTGACCAGGCCATAAGTTACAATTAATCGTAACTCAGATCATGTGTTCTAAATGCGCAAATCTGATTGGTTGAAACGCTCAAATCTTACAATCAATTGTAACTTACAATCGATTGTATCTCTTTCTGCAACGGGGCTATGGATGGATAAATAATTTGAATAACAATAGTCATTTATGGTTTTGTTTTGTTTGAGTGTTTCCTGTTACATAAGAAATATAATGAAATTGAGTTTACACTCACTCTATGCAGATGAATGAGTTCAGCTGTCGAGCCATCTCTTCCCTGTCCCCACTCTCCATCAGATTCCACAAGATCTCGATGGAATGGAACAATAATCTGGAGGAAAATATAAACAAATTGCATGGAGTATACCATATTTAAATATAACAGGTTCAATGGAGACAAAGAAGGTTGATATGCAAGTTTATCTCGGGGAAAAAATAAACAAATTGCAATTTAAAATATAATATATAATGGAGCTCCAGACATTGTTCAAGAATCATGTTACTACTAGTACAAGTTAAAGAGAGTTGGTGACAAATTGTGACTTACTTATCACTGGGTCAGGGTCATTTATGGGGGCTTCAGTTTTTAGACTACAATTCCTCTAAGTTTATTTCATTTTATTCAGGCTTATATGTCAACTAGGCTTTGTAGCTTCTGACCAGCGCAAGCATTGAAAAGGGTTTCTCGGAAGAATCAACATCAATGGGGCCTTGTGGCTCAACGGGTTAGAGCACTGGTCTAGCAATCTGAAGGTCTGAAGTTTAATTCTGGTGAAGCCCAATTTTCTTTGCTCAAATTTTAATTTTAATTGATTAGAATGTGTTTTTTTTTTCTTCTAAAAGGGACAAAATTAGATAGAAACTGAAGAAAAATTGACTTACTTCCCACTAGGGTCAGGGTCGTTCATTCTGCTGCAGATACGACTTGCGGCATCGGCGGCGAGCATGGCGTTGCAGTTGATGGTGGACGATGTGGAGAAGTGCTGCAGAATCCTCATCAGATGTAGTTTGACCTCGAGGTCACTTTCAAGAAGAGCCAGTGACTAAAGGATAAATAAAATAGATATAAAGTACCCGGTATTTGAAGATAAAGTACATAAGAGAGGAAAATATCCTCAGAATCCTCATCAGATGAAGTTTGACCTCGAGATCACTTTCAAGAAGAGCCAGTGACTAAAGTGGAAAAACAAAATAGATATAAAGTACCCGGTATTTGAGGATAAAGTACATAAGAGAGGAAAATATCCTCAGAATCCTCATCAGATGTAGTTTGACCTCCAGATCACTTACAAGAAGAGCCAGTGACTAAAGGATTTAATAAAATAGATATAAAGCATTTAAAGATAAAGTAAATTAAAGAGGAAAATATCCTCCGAATCCTCATCAGATGAAGTTTGACCTCGAGATCACTTTCAAGAAGAGCCAGTGACTAAAGGATAAATAAAATTGATATAAAAGTATTTGAAGATAAAGTAAATTAAAGAGGAAAATATCCTCAGAATCCTCATCAGATGAAGTTTGACCTCAAGGTCACTTTCAAGAAGAGCCAGTGACTGAAGGATAAATAAAATTGATATAAAGTATTTGAAGATAAAAGTTCATTAAAAAAAGGAAAATATCACAGACTATTTTGCAAAGTTGAGAAATCAGTAATTTTAATTTGTGTATCTTTACCTCATGTAGCCTGATCTAGAACATACTGCAAAAAAATGGCATCGAAATTTGAATACTTAACAAGATAATTTTGCTGAGAGGGAATAGCAAATATCTCTAGGGAATTAATTTATAATGCACAGTTATTACAAAATGTGTATCATAAATTCTTCAAATTTTCTAGTTCTAAATCAAAAGAAAGAAATGTACTAATTGATCAGGAAGGTTCAATATTTCTTTACCTTGACTAGCGTCTCTGCAATATCGCTCCTCTCAACCATGGCGATGTTGTAGGCCCTCGACGCTGGCTGGTGGTCCTGTACCGTGAGGGGTTTCTTGCTGTTGGTGTAGATGGCTTCCAGGGTGGTGGCTAGCTGGAGGCGGACTTCTCTGCTGGGTACACGCATCAGATAACCTGGGATGAATCAGAGATTGGAAACAAACAAAACAATTAGGTGGAATTATATCCTTCGGGTGCAATGAAAAAAGAGATGAATGAGAGGATGATGAATAAATGGCAGGGTTTGAGCATCTCAATCATGGGCCTCATGTTCATGACTCAAAACTATCTTCTTTACCTTACCATTCCAGTTGAGGAAGTACGCAATATAATTGTGTGGGTTCAACTGTACCTGATGACTGTGGGTATTATAAGCGCCAGGAGTGTCATATAGTGACAGACATTACTGCGCTCTGTAAGTGGCCATTATTATTATTATTATTATGTATTATTATTCATTTATTTTCAAGTTGATACTCTTTATGAATTTTGTTTACCTATAGAAAAATAAAACAAGATTATACTGAATATAAAGAGGGATGAAGTACCTAATTGTGAGAAAGACTCGATGACGATCTGTGAATAGGTCGCCTCGTCCGATGACTTTTCCTTGAGGAACGGCAGGCTGCAGAGTTTGAGCATTTCGATCATGGGCCTGATGTACATGGGCTGTTCGTGGCTCCGGTCTGCGCAGACATTGAGGATCTTGAAGACCTGGACCAAGTCCTTAAGAAGCTGGTAACCACATTGTGGTCTCAGGGTCAAGGAAAAAAAACACTTTCTTCGGACAATAGTTAACATTCTGTATTTCCTTGGACAGAAAGCAACAATGTACCCGTTTTTATTTTCAGTCATAAAGCTATAGCAAGAATACCCCGGGTGACCCCCCCCCCCCCCCCCCCCACCCCAAAAACCCCAAACAAACAAACAAAACAAAAAACAAAACCAGAACGTCAATGACGTAGTACTCATCCGCCATCTCGCAACATCAAATATCGCAAATTTCATGTGGTACACTTTTCAACTGGTCAAAAAATAAAAATTTGATGCCCTGGAAGGGACATAAAAATAAAAAAAATAAAAAATTAGAGTGAAAAAAATATAAATTTGACGCCCCGGAAGGGACATGGGAAAAAAAAAAAAAAAACAAACAAACAAACAAACAAACAAACAAACAAACAAACAAATAAATTTAAAAAAAAATAAAATAAAAAAAAATAAAAAAAAATAAAAAATAAAAAAATAAATAAATAAATAAATAAAAAAATAAATAAAAAAAAAAAAAAATTAAAAATTACCATAATTAATGAATGGAGAAAAATTTCAAAATTCTGTGTAGAAGTTTAGTGTACCAAAGTTAGCTCTACCAGATAAAGCAAACCAAATCAAAATCGATTGAGAAATGAAGGAGAAGAAGCATTTTTTTGTGATTTCGAATAAATTTGCATAAATTACCATAGATAATGAATTTCACGATTCTGTGTAGAAGTTTTAAATCCCCCTCCTAGCCCTATCTTATGAAACAATAAGAATCAAAATCGGTTGAAAAATAACGAAGAAGAAGCATTTTGAAAACTGTGGACGGACGGACGGACGGACGGAAGGACGGACGGACGCCACGCCATGGCATAAGCTCATCGGGCCCTTCGGGCCGGATGAGCTAAAAAACAACAACAAACAATACAATAACTAGATAAAACAGGCCCAAGGCTACAAAAGTAAAAACAACTTTTGATTCATTAAATCACTATTTTGTTATCACATATTTGGCACAGATAAAGCCGATGCAAAATATTTGTGCAAAGTCTAAATTACAATGGTTCCTTGGTTTAGTTGATTTTAAAAATATGATAGAAATCATAGATGATTCTGGTGCTGATCGAGTTAAGATACAAACCAGAAAATAGGCAGGCAATGCAAAAACACAGGTCTGTAAAAGAATTGAATAACTTTTGTATTTCTCCCTTGAGTGGTCATTATATAATAATAAAAATAATAATCCTCTCTTAAAGCGCAGTCTTACAATGAAGTCTCAATGTGCATTCATATATAAAAGAAAAGAGAGAGAAATAGAAGAGCATTTGAGCAAAGATAGACAGGTGTAACTTTACAAAGTTGAAAAGGATACAAATCCGGCATTGTAGTGTCTGATTAACCTTTGCAGAGCATGGTTGTGTCGTTCATACAGAGCAGTCTGAAAACAAAGATAGATAGAAATCCTTCTTGAGCTGATAGAAACATACTGTATCAAGACAAACACCAGAATATCAAATTTACTAAACTGTCAAAATAATCTAGCAAACACAAGTGAGAGTACAACAAACTCTGCAATGGCTATAAAGAAAGGACAATATTATTGAACCATTGTGTCGACCATGGTTCAAATGGGTGTGTTTTTTTTAAATGTTTTTATTTATCGTCTGCTTCTTAATACAACTATGCATATTGTAACTTTACACCTACTGAACAATGTGAGTTCTTTCAACAAGAAAAAACATGTATAAAAGAATGTAAGAGGCAACAATACTCTTTCTAGACTGTCAGTGAAAAAAACACACACAAAAACACAATACAATGTAATACTTACTGAATGTGGATCTGTAAGTAGTTTGATGACCTTTGCAAAGTTGACGGCTTGAATCTTCACACCCTATGTATGAAAATAAATTGATTCAAATGAAACAAAACATTGTTATAGAATGAAAAAGGAACTGAAAACAAAATCTTTCATTCAGTATAATAAGGAGATTCATTACAGAATTAGCAAAAAGGGTAAACTGAATACCGGTATAAAGGAACATTAGAAGAGATTGGAGGTGGGGAACTTTTAAATTTACAATTCACAATGATTCAACATGAACTTCTGAAAAAATATAGCTTGCACATGATGAAATCATAAATAATAATTGAACATTACTTAATTAAATGATGCATGATATAAAAAGGAGTGTTTTATAATTGCTTAATTGAAAATCAATTTGAAAATAAACTTCAAAGTTAAATCACAAAATGTACAGTGTTGTGACTGTGTGCATTTTCCTTTCATTTAATTTACACTTGTACTTTTTCAATTACTCAATCCCACCTTTTTCAATCCCATTTCTTCATCTGTAATGATGTGCCCGACAACGGGCACAGGGGGTTTCGGCTGCATCTGAGTCGTCATGGTGATGTGCTGTGTTTCTTTAAGCCTGCAAAATAAAAAAACAAACAAAAATAAACATATGTTATGACACAAAGTATCCTTCCCTATACATTTTCAAATCCTTGTAAAATACAGACAGAGTGAAATTTCTTGTGTGATGATGGCATCATTTCAAAAATTGAATCGTAGTGGACTATCTTCCCATCTTCTTCTTCTTCCAGTATTTATTCCTCCGATATGCGGAGATCAGCAGCGAACTGCAGGGCAAATCAAAATTGGACGGTGTAGCATAGTTACAGCAATTATACATAATGATGATGTACATTAAAACATTTCAAAATATATTGCAAGCAAAGAGATGTCAGACGAAAAGAGACTAATGCCAGTGCCAGTGCAGTTTCTAAGGGTAGCGCGCATTATCACATGCACAATTTTCCACAACAAGCACAAACACAAACTTTATGCAGGGAGCCACTTTTAAAAAGCAGTGCAGATGTGTAGTACACTTTAGTTTACATACTATTTTAATCAAATGTTGTTGGCTCAACGCTCATTTTAGGCGGTCCTGGGCACATCTACTAAGTAAATATGGTCCAGTCAGCTGGACCATTTACATGCAATATACACTAATAAATATGCGGGAGATAAGCATACCGCCCATTTGTACACTGTACCGTTCAACAGTTGAACGCTAAGTTTTAGGACGTATCGGAAAGGAAAACGGACGGGAAATAGTCATTTTTTCCATCCATTTTGCGGTCTTCAAAACAACAGAGTCGGTAATTATTATCAAAGTATATGAATTGTGGATCACATAAACAAAAGTTTTTTTGCATTTGCTGGTAAATGGAGGGAGAAATCTGCCGACAAAGTTCATTAATTGCAAAGGGTACAGTGAAAATCACCTCATTCAGTTTAACTTTGTGTTAATTATTTTTAGGAATATTATAATATATTATTATAATATAATATATAATATATTATAATATCAAAGAATAAACTAGTTTGCAGAAAATAACGAAATCCTGAGAGTGAGATATTATTTCAGCAACGATTTGTGAATTCGCAACACAACATGAACACGTCAACCGACAACTCAATTCAATTAAAAATTGTCATTGACTTTGATAGTCAGTGACAAGAAAAGTGACCGACACAGTGACACTGACAAGTCAAGTGACATATCGGATTTCATTTATTTATTTTATTTTTGGCATATTTTACTTTAAAATAATTTTTCTTTATTTAAAATTTTAAGTTTCATTTTAAATTAAAGTTCAACTTTTAATAATTGACTTGAACTTGTTTACGTAAACTTTGTCTTAATTTGTTTAATTACATATTTATCATAAAAGTTCTTCATTTGTTAAATTGTTCTGTTTTTCAATACTCACAAACATAAAGACGGTGGTTATTGAGTTCTTGGTCTTTCTTTTAGGCCTTCATTTGGGCATCCATCAACAACACAACATGCAGTCAACAGAAACGCCGTCGCGTCGCAGGGCCTCAGAAGCCGATAGCGGAAACTGCCGGCCACCGACGCCTGAACACCGGGCAGGGATGAATGTGATGAACCGTTGGTTAGTCAGCTGCGTTTTGCGAAATCGAAATATTCAAGGGGAAAACACGAAACTCACTTCTTGATCAGATAAACCAATGTTTTAAAATAAACTGTATGTTTGAAATAATCGGTATTTGCCTGGCAATTTCAAATTGGAAAGGAGCGAAAAGAGTGACACGACAATGAAAATAACTTGCTGCTTCAAGAACTGATCAGTATATCGCCATATATTTACAGTTGCCAGGGATATGCGCAATGAATGTTGGGAAATTAGTATGACTTACAGAGGTTAGCCTTAAATAAGTTGCTCACAATTTTCGGGGGTAATACATTTCAACCTAGGTCAATACATTTTTTCATTGTAAATACATTTCATAATCTAGATTACTTTTTGTTACTTTAAAATGACATGTTGTTGTTTATGTATCTTTTAATTGTATTAAAGTATAATGTAATAAATTTAAATTGTCTGAAATAAAACATACTCTCTCCTATATGCGTTTAAATATTGAATTTTGGCTTGTTTCTCTCGCGCATCCCTAGTTCTCAAATTTTTCTCAACGAATTCCAATGATACGGACGCACATAAGCAGTGCATGCTGCGCGGTTTTCCCACAGAGCAAGCACATGACACATACAAATTGTGTCGTTGAGGCAGCTCTTTCGCCGCTTGTTTTTGCGTAAAATGCACCGCTTTAATAAATCGCAAGTTTAGCTGAGCGGAGCTGGTATTGAAGTGGAAGGTTTTGCTGCATGCAGCGGGCTGGGAATTTGCCTTTTTAACTGGAAGACGTTGGATTGGGAAAATCATCCATGCACTGGCAGATGACGAGTAAGTTGCTGCACTGATTATTTATTTATTTTTGTATTTTTATCATTTCCCTCAACAGATAACCACTCAGCAATTTCATGAATGAGAATGAGATGCAGAATTAAAGATTTGTTTTATGATTGAGTGACCCCCACATCGGCACCCTAAAACATTTCCGACAGTTTGAGTCTTTAAAAATTGTACAAATTTCTTGAAATTGTACTCACACATTGAGAATATAGTGCAGATTCCGATGCGATGATCAGATTTGCGATGTATTAATTATATTTTGAGATGGCGCCTTTGAACGCGCGCATGGTTTTTTTGCTTCACGAGTTCGAAGTGTTTTTAATACCGTCACCCCCTCAACTCTCGTTGACAATGCACACAACTCAAAATTTCTTGTGCGATGTTAATTTTGTTTGCATCATTTCACAAATGTACTCGTAGCGGACGATCTACGCATTATTTCTCCTTGAAATTTCGACCAGTTCAGTTTCTAAGGGTAGCGCGCATCATAATGTGCGCGATTGTTCACAACACGCGCAAAAAACAAATATTACGCGGTGTGCCGATATTAAAAACAGTGCCGATGTGTAGTACACCTACCATACTTAGTAATTTAGAAATTTGTAATGAATTATGGTTGAACATGCGCGCGTATTGCTTCCACTTCCAAGACCAAGTTCTAAGTTCCAGGCCAGCGCTAGCTGGACTTCACTTATTTCCTGAACAAGGGCAGTCAGTCCTACTCCTACTCCTACTAGCTAGGACCTAGTCCTACTAGATTGATAAGTTTATCGTTTTCAATATACATGTATGGCAACAATAGATAGTCATACCGCTTTGGCTTTGCGGTGCTTGATTGGTCGTATTAATTATTTATGAGTCACTCATGTCACTGATAAGTGATAAAATTATAATTTTGATTTTTGTGTTATGATACCTGAAAGTGAAACCATTGTAATGAAACAGTCTATACTACAGTAACATTGTTTTTTTGTGTGTGTGTTTTTATGTTGTTGTTGTTGGTGTTTTTTTGTTTTGTTCTGTTTTTGTTGTTGTTTTGTTGTTTTGTTGTTTTTTTTGTTTTGAGGGTTACATGTATGTATGACGACCATTTCATTTATCAAAACTATTCAAATGCAGTCAAATAAGCGCTAGCTTTACCTTCAGTTTTTTTACATGATTTTAATTCTAAGATTGATAAATCTAACGTTTTCAGGGCTTCTTTACATATAGATACTAAAAACAAGCAACCCCAAAAATACTTTTTTTTTCACGAGGGCCATTTTGAAAATTTTGAGGGAGAAAAACGCCCTCGTGAAATTATTCACGAGGGCTATTTTGGGGTTCACAGGGGCTCTTATTTTTGTTTACATCATTTACACTGCTCACGGGTCTAATATTATATTAATCATGTTGTGACCTATCCGATTATGCCATGTTTGGTAGTTTCTGGCGCTTTCCGATCATGCAGAAAGATTTTTAAAATTTTTTATTTATTTATTTATTTTTTCCGCCCCCGTGCCGTGGCTCACGGGGGCGATTTCAAAGGTTTTTGGGGCGAATCGCCCGTCGCCCCGTGTATTTTTTTGGTTGATCACAAGTATCAGCCATCTCATGGGTGCCGTCTCATGTATAACTTACGGACGGGCAGTCTGACGGCTTACACTTTTGACTGTTTCGTGATTCAAGCGATTTACATACATGGCTGCTATCTTTGACAGCACTCTGTCCACTTTTTCACCTGTTTTCGCAATGAGCAGCTCACCATTTTCCAACCATCGTTCAAATTGCCCGATTTAAGTATTCCTAAATGTACTTCCATATATTACTGTACTGGTTAAATTGGTGAGTTTAATTTTTGTTTTTTCTTCATATTGCTAATCGCTTGATAATGATATTAGGAACAGTGTTTTCAATGCAGGAATTAATTTTTAATTTTAGGGGGCTACTTTTGCAATCTGATGGATATCCAGAAATTTTTCACATAATACCCCATGGTAATTTTAGGGGCTACCTTCTGATTTCAGGGGGCTATTTTCAATATTAGGGGGCAAAATCGCCCTCAGCCCCCATACATTCTGTGATATATCCATCAGATTAAAAAAAGTAGCCCCCTAAAATTAAAAAGTAATTCTTTCCTTGTTCTCACGCCTTCAGACTGCCTATCCGTACATGTAAGTTGTCCGTAAGTCATGTCTTACGGACGGGCATTCTGACGGTATGATATAACACAGTTCCTAATAGTAATATCGTTCATGAATAAACGATAGTGATGTAATGTATAGTGCTGTAACCGATCATTTCCGATCATGCAGAAAAATCAGAAGAGCGCCCCCCCCCCCCCAAAAAAAAAATAAATAAATAAATAAAATAATTTCTTTGGAAAATGATCCCAAAAAACATATTTTGGGAAAATAAATGAATACCAAAGCAACATATATCCATATGAATAAGCCCAAGGTAATCTTGTATGGGTATGCTTTCATTTCAAACTGATTACCTCTCCTTTTACAAAATTACTCGCGGCGATTCTGAAAGGTTACTATGCTCAGTCCTATGTGATTAATTTGGCGTAACCTTTCAGAATCGCTGCGAGTAATTTTGTAAAAGGAGAGGTAATCAGTTTGAAATGAAAGCATACCCATACAAGATTACCTTGGGCTTATTCATATGGATTATGTTGCTTTGGTATTCATTTATTTTCCCAAAATATGTTTTTTGGGATCATTTTCCAAAGAAAAAAAAAACGATATACTGTATATTTTTTTTTGCCGATTTTTTTTGCCGATTTCCGATCCGATTTTGATCATTGATCAGATTTTGACGATCCGATCAACCGATCCGATCATCAAGGTCAGTTACAGCACTAGTAATGGACATGGAAATTGCCTCACACTTAATACGGCTATTGGGAAATCTAACGCTAGAAGGGCCAACAGTCTAAGAGGTTACAGCAAATGTGCTAAAATAGGCCCTGAAAACATTAAAGGTTTATCAATGTAGATTTTTATATCCTTGTAGATGGAGATCCCCCACATCCAATTAATGCATATTGTCATTGATTATTTCAAATCTATACATGGAATGAAATTTAATTAATTTGAATACATTTTCATAATTTAATACCCCCCCCCCCCCCCCCAAAAAAAAAAAAAAAAAAAAAAAAATATAAAAAATAAATAAATAAATAAAAATTAATGAATAAATAATAAAAAATAATTAAAATTTGGTTGAAAATATTTGTGACCGGCTATAGCAAAACCCTGCACTTGTCATTAAAAATTCAAATTTAGATTTTCATACCGTTATTATATTATAAAGACCTCTAACAAGCTTTCATTTGATGCTTTGTTCTAACAAATTGGTCAATAACTGGTGAAGATATGATTGTTTCAATTTGTTTTGTTTGGATAGACATATATTTTCATAAACAAATATTTTCTATGGTTGTGTGAGCCTCAGTTACTGTCTTTTTTTAAACCATAAATAACATTGCACCTAATGTGTGTAAGTTCCCACCTCTTAAATTCATACTTTTTAATACAGTTACAATTTTCTCCATGGCATAGAGTACAGAAGCCATGATGTCATAAAAACACTTTTTTAGAATTTTCAAATTTGGACTTCATTTTCAGATAGAGCATAACAAATAATGTCCAAATACCGAAAATCAAAGGAATAGGTTACGTATTAGCTGAGATATGCCCATCCGAATGAGTTTTACTTCAATGGGCAATCAGTGTTATAATGCACTGGTTCCTAAATTTAGGAACCAGTGCACTATAACACTGATTGCCCATTGACCAAAAAATCATTCAGATGGGCATATCTCGGCCAATACGTAACCTATTCCTTTGATTTTCGGTATTTGGACATTATTTGTTATGCTCTTTCTGAAAATGAAGTCCAAATTTGAAAATTCTAAAAAAAATGTTTATGACATCATTTATGACATCGCACTTCACCACTCTATAAGTTTGCATCTTTAGATATTTACTGAAAGAATCTGGTGGCCCTGTCATTGTAAATTTGCACAGTGATCACATGGGTAGATTAGATATAACAGTGATGTAATAGTCAACATGTAACACCATGCGTAAGTGGACACCCATGAGTGTGCCAGGGCATGTGAGCGTCATCCTATTACATAATGGGTGTTCTGCCCCAGTGAGCACTAACAATCCATTGTTCCTGTTGAAAGGATACATGTACCAGTAGACTATAATTGCATTTTGAGTAGTACTCAACATTTTCTGTCAATAAGATGCACCCCCACTTTGCAATTATTAGTCTGGCGGAAAACAAGTGCGTCGGTATAGTATAGACAGAGATTTACGGTACTGATCGATCACTGTGTAGGTTCTGTTCAGGGCCAGATGAAGCATTTGGACTCGTTTTACTTTTTACACATGATTTTTGTTTTGATCTCAATTGTAAGTTTTTGATTAATTTCTTTTCTGTACAGATTGTGTGTTGTTCATCATGTAAAAAAAACTATTGGATAGCTATATGTCCAGTATAATCATAGATTTGCAACTTGAGTATGTAACTTTGTTCAAGCCTTTGGAGTTTGGGCTTGTTTGAATTTTTAAACATGATTTTTTCTTTTTTTTCTTTCAAGCGTTAGCCCAATTGTGGGTGTGGATTTATGATTTATGTGGTTTGCCGCTATTAATTCAATCAATGATTTTAAAATGAGTGCTTGATTTACAAAACTTTGTATAGAGCCTTGGATTAATCTTGCCTGATTTGTATCCATGGATTTTGATTACTAATTGACCATTTTAGTTTCTGCAATAGACCAAAGACCTAATATTTTCAGGACCAGTCCTGGATGGATCTATGGATGAACACTTCGCTAAATACCAGTAGCTGGTACAAACTGAACATTACTGTGATTAGTAAGCAAAAACTGGTACCTGCAGTTTTATAAAGCTAGTAACTCTCTGTTCAACATACTTACACTAATAGATTGATTTGGAAATGGAAGGTTTTACACTTTTTCAATAATATCATAAATAAATACAATGTATATCAAATCAGCCTCCCCCCAAAAAACACCTTTAGTTATTAATTCAACCATTTATTTTATTACTGATTTGTTAAAAAGAAATTTAGACCCAAATTAGTACTGTTATCCAATCCAATCGGGGGGGGGGGGGGGGGGGGGGAGGGGGGGGGGGGAAGAAGGGAATTCCCTGCGGTCATGGCCTTCAACCGGAAAATTAGCGTCTGAGAAATGGCCCTTTTTTTCTATAATTCTCGTTTTGGCAACCCATTTTTTCCAGTAATAATATAAACAAATTTGTATACGGTACATATAAGGAAAAAATGGGATCACTGAAGTAATTTGCAGTAGGTATGACAGATGACTTGTGGCTAGGACCAGGAGCAGAGAAGGTCACAATGTTTAAACAGGTTGAGCCTTGAAGTCAATTACCTGAATTTGTGCAGAGCTATACAAAGGGTTTAAGGAGAATGCCCCCACCTGAACTGGCTTTTCATGTGTATGCTTTATTGAACATAACTATTAAAAAAAAAACCCACATAACTCTGCCCCAAACACTGGCACACCCCCCAAAATAAATTACCACAATGCTGCCACCCATTTTTTTTGGATAAACTTTTTAAACATTGTGTTTCTTGTAGTCATAAAAAATTCGCCCAAACATGATCTTACACAGGCCCTGAGTTCACATGTGGTTGTGAGTTTGGTATGATATGCATGCCCACTGAACCTTGGCTAATATGTATATGGGCAATTCCATGATTAGGTGGACATGACCCCAAAATTTCAAAGTGTCTTTTTCTTACATTTTTTGGTTGTATATGATTAAAGACACATCAAAATTACTGGAAAGGTTATTTATTTTGCTTTGACTGTGGTAAAAGTGGGTTAAAATAGCGAATTTATATTGGTTATATTTTCCTGTGTTATTTCTAATGTAAGTTAAGAAAAAGTTGATTAAGCCATTATGAGCATGAAAATACACAAGACCTTACAAACTTATCATATTTATTTAGTGAGTACAATGCTCTAATAGATTTATCATGCAAAATTAAGAATCTGAGTTGCTTATGCCAACAGTGAGTGAAATTAAAAACCATTGGTATGCCATGTAACGTTACTAACCAAAACATGGATTTATTTTTCTATAGAGAGAATGCAATGCCTTATAATATTCCTACTTCAAATTTTTCTCTTCCAGGCAATGCTCTATCAAAATTAAGGAACAAATTTTACAAATATTATATGATGTATTAATTATAAGCAGTCAAAATCTGTAACGTTACTAACCATGTAACGTTACTAACCAGTCTATGATACAGAGTGTAACGTTACTAACCATAACAACAGTGAAAGAGACACTTATAAGCTGGCCCTAATCAAAAGTGAGTGAAAGGATATGTAAAGTAAGACAAAAGAGGCCACTTTAGAACAATGGATGATCAATTTTTTTAAAGTAATGTGAGTTATTCAACCGTGTGCAGCATCCCATGTGTGCAGCATCTCATATCTATGCTCTATACAAGAACATGTGCAGTATCTGATGTTCAGCGCGAGCAGTATTTTAGTGTAAACTCCTCATAAATCTTTCTCCTGGAAAGTAGTCATTGGAAAATATAGTTGACTCTACTTTGACGAGCAGCGACCTGTCTTTGGTAAGTTGAATTATTGTAGTAATTATAATCTTAATTATCATTTATACCCTATATCAAGGTATTTCGTTGTACTGAATACACTGTGTACAGTTTACACTGATTAATGATAATGATATATATTGTATTTACAGTGAAAACTAATATATTAATATAAAACAAATATATTGTAATGGATTACATAAACTTACAAGTGTATATTTAATGTAATTACACTGTCCAGAGATGTTTGTTTGTGTGTTTTTAGGGGTGCATTATGATTAGCCATGTCGGTTGCCATAGAAACTTGTATGTAAAAAAAACATCTTTAGTGATGAAGCACTTGCAAAAAGTAGTATTTTAATTTAGTGAAAACTTCTAAGGGATACAACAAGAATCTTAAAACCAATTTTGTGACTGAAATATTTTTACAGGTATACTATATTTGTAACAATTGTTTTATCTCATTTGTTTGTGTCATGTGGGAACTTTCCAACACTCATTCAAGTATTCTACTCTGCAATATGATGCAGAAAATGTTCATCTTAATTAATTACTACTTGCCTATCTTTTTAGTTCATTCGAATACATTATATTTTGTTTTTATTTATTTTTCTATCTGTAGGTCATGAAGCAAAATCAATAGTGAACTTGAAGAGGACTGGCAAGTATGAGGAGTACAAAGATAAGAAAGCAGTTACCATGAAGAGGAGCTGGGAGGAGAAAAAGATGCAAGAACATTCCCTACCAAAATGTGTGCAAAAACAGCTCCAAATCAAGAAGAAACTAGCTACAAACAAACATCTCTTTTTAGAATTCTATCTCTCCAATGAGTTTTGTATTAAAACATACATAATTATTTTATTTACACAAAGCTACATGTATTTGAATTTGATACTATGAGTATGAACAAAGTACTATTTAAAGTTTTTGTAAGAATCCGAATGTAACATTAATTGGATTATTGAACAAGTCAACAAATGACCATTTGGATTGATAGATCTCTACTCAATATTTGCCTGCTAAAATACTACAAATATTGAATCTAAATGCTTGCAAATAAACAGTTAACTGGTATTACAAATTATGCATTATTAACCTACCTCTTGATGAACTTTGGTGAACTATGGAATGTATCGGATAAGATATGTTTTCAAACAGTTTTCATGTTTCAAGTTGTGAGTTAAGAGTTTCTAGTTAAAGAATTTAAAAGTTAAGAGTAATATGGATAGTTATGTTGATTTACTTGTAATTCCTAAGTATTACTTGTGATTTTGAGGCAAAGGGAGGGTAAACAAATTATGTTTGGTAACTTTTACCTTTGCACGGACAAAGTGTAACGTTACTAACCGTAACGTTACTAACCATGATTTTGGAGCCTAATGAAAAAAATATGAGTCAAGATGCTTTAATTATTGGCTGAAACATGTGCCAACTAACTAGAAGTAAAATTAATATGGCACTTTGTTGGAATTATCTAAGGTTTTAGAAGACTTCTCATTTGAAAACATTGATTTTTTTCCCATGTCCTTTTTTTGTAACGTTACTAACCGACAATAAAAGTTGCCATGGCGACGCGAATATTATTTCAATTGTGTTCATTTTTTTTTTGTATTATAGACCTAGGGTGGGTGAACATGTTGTAACATGATTGTGACTTGAAATGAATAGATGGTGGTGTTATAGTAGAATATGTTATGAAAATATGCTCTAAATGTAACGTTACTAACCGTGGAATTGCCCATATGGTATGTCTCCTCATAACTCCCCAAAATAGCAACTGTGTGTGCATGGGTACAGACAGTGTTTTTGCTCATTCACAAGGGAACCGGACGAACCGGGACCCGTTAATCATTTTTTATTTCTACGAGCCAGGAGCCAGGATCCAAGACGGGATATTTTTTATGCCTCCGCCAACGAAGTGGCCGGAGGCATTATGTTTTCGGGTTGTCCGTCCGTCCGTACGTACGTCCGTACGTACGTCCGTCCGTCCGTCCGTCCGTCCGTACGTACGTCCCGTTTTCGTTCTCGCGATAACTCAAGAACCGGTTGACGTATCAATTTCAAACTTGGTATGAGTGTACATATTGGGGTGACAATGATCTGATTAGATTTTAGTGGTCATGAGGTCAAAGGTCAAGGTCACAGGACTCAATATACAGTATATGCAAAAATGCCTCGTTATCGCGATATCTCAAGAACCGGTAGACGGATCAATTTCAAACTTAGTATGAGTGTACATATTAGGGTGGCAATGATCTGATTAGATTTTGGGGTTCATGAGGTCAAAGGTCAAGGTCAAAGGACTCAATATATGTGCAAAACTGCTTTGTTCTTGTGATATCTTAAGAACCGGTTGAATGATCAATTTCAAACGTGGTATGAGTGTACATATTGGGGTGGTTATGATTTGAATACATTTTAGGGTTCATGGGGTCAAAGGTCAAGGTCACAGGACTCGATATATGTGAAAAAATGCCTCTTTCTCGCGATATCTCAAGAACCGGTTGACGGATCAATTTCTAACTTGGTATGAGTGTACACATCTGGGTGGCAATAATCGGATTTGACTTAGGGGTCATGAGGTCAAAGGTCAAGTTCACAGGACACAATATATATGCAAAAATGGCTTGTAATGACAAAATTTCAAGAACTGAATATCAGATTTCAATCAAACTTGGTACCTGAATGTTTCTTAGGGAGCCAATGTAGCCATCAAAGTTTGGGGTCATATGGTCAAGGTCACAGAACTTGAAATATATGAGAAAAAAAAATAATTCAGGATATTAAAATCGCGTGATAGCGGAGGCATAATTTTCGACTGCGCGCAGTCGAAGATCCATCTATGTAACCTAACAGCATTAACCCAAATTGATATTTCAAACCCAATACCTCAACAATTATTGGAATTAATAGTGTATACACATATTATGATTGTTTATGATTTCCCCTTATTTTTCTTTTGATGTTCAGATATTCCAGAATTTCCAGTGAACATCACACCAACGACAAGTTAGAACGACCAGAAAGACAAGAAAGAACAGATTATTACCAATGGCCACTGTGACCGGACCCCGATGGTACACATGCTAGCAAGTACTACAACCCTAGTGGACTGGAGACCCAGCAGGGCATTGGTAAAACCCATTCCCTTCAAGATTCTAAAATTCCACCAGATCAACCAAGGGGTTAAGAATCAACCTTTATTTGAAAGCAAGATTAGTTCTCAAATTTGAAAGACATTAAATTGACAATGGCTGCCGTTACAGACCTACCGATAGACTTAATCAGGACTGCCGGTGCGGACATGACGTCCATGATGCTGCCAAACGCCAGCACGCCGGCACCGAGCCCCAACGCCACCGTGGTCGCGTTCTCGAATCTGGTACCGGCCATAGTGCAGTGCTTCGCAATCATCCTGTGCGGGTACGTGGCGGGGCGTAGCCGCCTCGTGTGCCCCTCCCAGGCTAAAGGGCTGGGGGTCTATGTCACCTACTTCGCACTTCCCGCAATGATTGTCAAGTCTCTGGTGGAGCTCGACTTTAGTGAGGTGAGTGGAAGCATTTGTGGCAAGTGCATGCTTTGTTTTGAAATGTTTTGTTTGCCTTAAGTTATTGCTCTACATGTTTCTTGTAGGTTTGACCATTAGGTGGGAGAGACCCTGAGAGGATTGTTACTCAATGTAGAAAATGAAACATATCAACTACAACATTTTGTATAAACCCATAATACCTTTAACCCTCCCAGTGTCACGGGCCGATTTAATCGGCCCAGGTTCCGCCACCAAAACGTTTGGGCCGATATAATCGGCCCGGACTTTGACAGGCTCCTGCATGCTTACTGAGTCAGGTCATGAGCTGTAAGCTCAACTGATTGGTCGAGAAGTATGGCAATGGATGAAGTAAAAGATAAAGTCTCTATTTTATTTGTCCAATCACAATGATTGTTTCTTTTTACCCTTGTTTGGTTTTGTTTTTTATCTGTTTTTAGTTACGTGAATCGGCCCGGAAGTGGTTGTATCGATACGTGTGTGTATGAGTGATGAGTACGTGTATATAAGTAACATTTGCGCTACGTGCGATGCGCTACTCGCATGTGTCACAGTGGTCGCTATTATCATGCGGTATTTTCAGTACATGATTTACAGTGATTTTGAGCTAACTTTGGAAGTTCTCGGAACCAAGAATGAGTGTTTCAACGGAGGACGAGGAGCCATTTATCAACCTAAAATCGGCATTTATCAAGATATTTTTGGTAACTGATGATTACTACATTGATATCAAACGTCAACACCAAACAGACACGGACACAGAAATAAGATTGTAAGAATAATACAATATTTTCGTGGGATTCTCGTACATCTAGCTAGGCCGCTAGGGCGCTAGGCAGTAAGCTAAGTTGACGCCAGGCCGACCGGCCAGGCGCTCGATGTCGGGGATTCCCGTTGAGTGTTGATCGAAGCTGGAAGTTTCGCCAACATTATTGTTATCATTTTGTGTTTTGCTCAGTAACTTCCCCATTATATCACTAGTTTTCTAAACAAAACCAAATAATTGACTGGGAGTGTGATTATTGATAATTATTTTCTATCTGCAGACTACAGATCATTCACAATTAATTTTTTATTCCCACTCGAATTAATCGAAGTCGAAGTCGTGGTCGTGGAAGATTTTGTTGGTGTTGTGCCTTTGCGTACACCAGAAAATTGTACCTTTTATCCCTAAAAATTATTACAATGAGGGCGCTCTACATAAAACTGATTTGAAAATGCACGAATATAATATACGTTCAAAATTATATAACCAATACATGACATATCTTACAGAAAATTGTATCAAACCTAATTATAGACAGTCCAAGGCAGAATAAATATGCTGCATAATCATACTTTTGCATTATTTCGTATGTGACATCGACGCAGAATTTTGGTGATAAAAACGCCATCAAACATCATATGAAGACAAACTTTTTTTTCCCAGAAAGATAAATGTATATGCTACAATGTGTATGTAAAAATGTATTATGTTTTGTTACTCATTATATGATAAAATGCTGTGGTCAGGTGCAGATTTGATTTTGAAATTTGTATTGCATGGCTTAGAGAGGGCGCCCTACTCAACAATGAGGGCGCTATTTATCAAAAAAAGATAGAAAACGCGAGAGTTTACCGTAAGCTTCAAAATGATATATGACGTGTTGCGAAAGCTTTGAAGGAAGTGTTAAAAAATCATCAATCAACTAGACACTGTAATTTACCATAAATATGCCTGACATTGGCAACAGTGCTATATGACACAGATAGGGTTAATAGCCCTGTGTACAGTATTTTAAGTTAAATCAAGGTACAGTAGGAAGTATACGGGGGCTGAGGGCGATTTTGGCCCTTTATTTTCAAAATAGCCCCCTAAATTCAGTAGGTAGCCCCTAAAATTACCGTAGGGTATTGGGTTAAATAGTTTTTGATATCCATCAGATTGAAAAAGTAGCCCTCTAAAATAAAAAGATTAATTCCTGCATTGTACTGTATACAACATAATATGGACAAATCGCTATTATTTCATAATTCACATAATTATCATATTTACAGCTGTCAAGAGTATTATTTCTACTGATAAATATTGCCTTCAAGTTTCAAGTACTTCAGTTTTCACACCTGAATTTTCGATGGATAGTGTTGGTGTTGCTGACAGATGCAGCTGTTTTTGGCCTTCTTTTCTTCAAAATTGATTTTCACACTGCTCAATAGAAATTATCGTTTGTGACGTAATTCGATATGAGAAGCTGTTTCAATTCATAGCTAAATTGTACCTAACAGTTAATCTAGTTAATTTTTACACTGTTTGGTGGTTCTGGTTCATTTAAGACATAAATTTATATCACAAATAAGAAGTTGTTAATAAAATGTTAATAATTGGTAAATTGATACAATCAGCCTGATTGATTTTTCCACATGACTGCTCTCTTTTGTATCCTCTGCAGTAGAAATCTGATACATCTGATACAGTTGGCTGCCATGTGCAAATATACTCACAATAAATAATTGAAAAATAAACATCATTGTAACAGAATGGCTAAATGCTGAACATACAGTCAAACCTGTCTATAGTGGCCACCCAAGGGAGACAAGAAATGTGGCCACTGTAGACAGGTGACCTCTATAGACAGGTTCAATTACACTGTTTTTCTCTGCAAGGGATCACTTTGAGTGGTCATTATAGGCAGGTTGGCTGCTATAGACAGGTGGCCGCTAAGACAGGTTTGACTGTATACCCATAAATTTGTGTATATATATGTTAAATGATGCATATAAAATTGAAGAAAGAAAAACAGTTTTGTAAAGCTATGACAATACTAGAAACTAACAATGTTACCTGGTGGCCCAGTATGGCATGTAAAATCAAGGTATCTTGGCCTGAAACCCCAAGCTAAAAAGATAACATTACAAAATACAAATTCTGTTTTCCATGGCTGCCAGTTTTGGCCAGTAAAAGTTCTAATGGCCCTGGACCAGTGGCCAACTATTTTAGACCCTGACTATGACAAAAAATAGTTACATGTTTGTACATGTTGTGTAATGAGTGATGCTTTACTGCTTATAAAGAAATTTAAATCTGTCAGCAGCAATTGGCAAACATTGTCTGCAATGAGTAGGTTGACCTTTTAATTTTACGCCAAGGTGTATTTTGACATTATATTTGTAATTTGTCTTTCTTTGCAGGTTAATTGGCTATTTTTGGTCAGTGTTCTACTAGCCAAGACAATAGTGTACATAGTAGTCTATATAGGAGCCCTCATCCTGTGTCGATCTGAGAAGCTAGGGAAGGCCGGGATGTACAGCGTATTTGCAACACAGAGCAACGACTTTGCCCTAGGCTATCCAATAGGTAAGATTCTTAAAGGTGTACATTAACTAAATGATTTAAACATTGAAGACAAAAATTGTGTCAGGCTCTTCTGGCCTGCATGAGCATTAGACTATGTTGGAGCCCTGTGCACATGTCAACAAAGTTACTAGAGTTACGAAAGTTACTCCCTTTAGAGGCTGGGATGTACAGCGTATTTGCAACACATAGCAACAACTTCGCTCTAGGTCCAATAAGTTAGATTCTTTATTTTGTCCATTAAAGGGGACCACCACACAAAGAACAACACAGGTTCATGTGTTCTAGTTAACTAGTACCATTATTTGTTATTAATTAAATGACAAACACTTTTTTATTTTGTTTTTATTTCACAGTGAAAGCCATGTACTCGGTCAACAACCCCGAGCTGATCCAGTACATCTATCTCTTCGCACCGATCAACCTGCTATTCCTCAACCCATGGTCCTTTCTATCGCTCGAGGTCCAAAAGAATTCTAACTCGGAGACAAGAAGGGGCAAGACGGCAGTTGCTTGGTGAGATTTTTGTTTTTTATAATTTTTCATATAAAGTGTCTATATTTGATTATACAAAATCCCTTTGTGTGATCCCTGGCGCATCCTCCTAAGTAGGTTTCTCTTTAAAGTTTATATGTCAGGCCCCATATTCATGAAACCCTGCTAGCTTGCTAAGTCTATTTTAGATGTGCAGTTTATTGAGCAGCAAACAGTTTTCCTAGTCCCCACAAGGGTCAACTGGGTAAGCCATAGGTACCCTTTAAGTTAACCTTAGTTCGCAACTAAACAATCTTGTGTATAATTCTTAGCCACATCATCCAAATAAGACTTAGCAAGGAACTAAGCTAGCGGGATTTCATGAATATGGGCCCAGGTTTTCATAGCTTCTGACTAGCACTTGGCATTAAAGGGATCACTGGAATGAACCATTAACCAGGACCTCATGAACTCGAAGCTCAGTTGGTTAGAGCATAGGTTTAGTAAGACTGAGGTCTCAGGTTCAAGTCCCGCCACAACCAAAGTCTCTGTTTTTGCATTTATTAGTTAATTTAGCCAGTTTTCCATATATATTCCAATGTCTGTGGCGATGCGCTCTAAATCCCGATCAGGGGAAAACTGTTGATGAGTCAATCAAACATATCCAAAAGACTCAGAGCGCAAGCGATTACTGTATACAGGATCCTATGCGTGCATGCACGGCGTCGCGCTTGGCCACTAGTGTGCATATATATTCCAACATCTTTAATTTGTTTTCACTGGGAAAATTTGTCTTTCTCCGTACTCTACAGGATGGTCATAAAGGGGCTCATCACCAACCCGGTCTTCACGTCCGTCGTAATCGGGGTCGTCCTCAACTTCGCCCTCTCCCAGACGATGCCTGCCGTGATCGATGACATCTTCACCACGCTCGCCGATTCGTTCGGGGCGACGGCTCTGTTTGTGCTGGGCATGAGCATGGTCGGGAAAGTCAAGCAACAGAGAGGGATGGCGTTGCTTGCTCCGTCGTTGCTGATTGGTTTCAAACTGTGAGTAGAGATTGGTTGGTTGATCGATGAATGGATGAATAGATATGTATGGGTGAAAAGGTGAATAGAAAGATGTGATGAATGGATAGAGTGATAGATGGATGGATTCATTGATGAATGGATGGATTAATTAATGGATGGAAGATATGTGTGTAAATAGATGAATGGGTTGATGGGATGAGTGGATAGATGGATTGTTGGATGGTTAAATACATGAATGAATAGATACCGTATTTGTCGGTGTATTAACCGCTCCGGTGTATTAACCGCACCCCTAAAAAAAAAAAAAAAAAAAAAAAGTGCGGTTAATACGGTTGTGTATTAACCGCACCCCCTTTTTTTTCTTTTTTTTTGAAAAAAGGTGCGGTTAATACACCAGCAAATACGGTAGATTGATCGACGGTTGGATACATGAATGAATAGATGGATGGATAGATTGGATGGCAGATGAAAGAATGGGTTAAGACATTTTAGAATGATTGATATTTGATGAATATGATGAATGTGTCAGGAATATGGATAGATTCATAGATACATTGATGGATGGGTAGGTGGATTTATGATAAGATGGATAAATAGAATAAATTTCTATAATTGTGGAGTTACATGTAATACGTAGAAGAAGACATCAATGATAGTGAGAAAAAGAAATCAAATTGATAAAAATGTCTCCTTTAAATCACACTCACAGATTGGTCTTGCCACTGGTCACAAACCAGATCATCTATGCTTTCAACCCGGGTGGAAGCAATTCGACACTCACAGACACGTACGCCTCATTTGGTTTCCTCTATGGGTCCATCCCCACTGCACCTACCGTCTTCCTGTATGCCACCTACTACCAGCAGTCAGTTGATATGGTAAGTCTAAGATCCAAAGGGTGTGTTAGTTATAATGCTCCCTAGGGAGTTAATAAGACACTCAGAGATACGTATACCTAACTGATTTGGTTTTCTGTATGGATCCATCCCCACTGCGCCTACCGTCTTCCTGTATGCCACCTTCTACCAACAGTCAGTTGATATGGTAAGACCTTAATAAAGGATTAGTTAGAATGCTCCCTAGGGAGTCAATATGACACTCAGAGATGCGTATGCCTGATTTGGTTTCCTGTATGGGTCCATCCCCACTGCACCTACCGTCTTCCTGTATGCCACCTACTACCAACAGTCAGTTGATATGGTAAGACCTTAATAAAGGATTAGTTAGAATGCTCCCTAGGGAGTCAATATGACACTCAGAGATAAGTATAATTGATTTGGTTTCTTGTATCGAAACATCCCCAATGCACCTACTGTCTTCCTATATGCAAGTTACTACCAGCAATCAGTTGATATGGTATGACCCAAGGGGTGTACTAATTGGAATGCTCCGTAGGGAGTTGATATGACAATCAGAGATGCATACAATTTATTTGGTTTTCTTTTTGCACTTAAAGTCTTCCTTTAGGCCAGCTATTACCAGCAATCCGTTGATATGGAAAGACCCACGGGGTGTGCTACTAAGAATACTCCTACATGTACATACAATGTTTCTCAAGCCCGAATACATCAAAATATTTTATACTAAACTTTAATATCATAATTTAATATTCATGTTATTTTCTGCTTTAGAATAAAATATCTTTTGACAATTTTTGAAGTTTTATTTTGTTTCATTAAAAAAATAAATGTTTATATTTTGCTTTCTTTTCTTAGATTGCTCCTTCCATGGTGTACTGTACGTTCATATCTGGTCCCTTCATGTTCATCACCGCGACGATGTTGATGATTCCCATGGCGACGGAAGGCCAGTACCACAACGCTCTGTCCAGTGGAGCATTTGATGTCAGCTGTGTTGGTTTAGCGTCAGCGGTAAGTCTAAATTAATTTTGTTGATGGCATTGATTATACTTGTATGGATGCTTTTGTTTATGTATGCGCATTGTCTGTATTAATTTCTGCAAGGGGTCTTAACAAAATCATGTTTCTTAATAACCTCCACGAAATTCATTTTTTAGGGCAATCAATTTTGTTTCCTCAATAAAAAAAAAGAATATTAGTTTTATTATTACATAATTTTAAAATCTACTTGAATATTTTTGAAGTCTTTTATTTTCCCCAATTTTCCACCCCTTACAGATCTGGGTTTTCATCATCTTTGCTCTGCGTAAGAAGATCTCCCACCTCCCTCACCAGTTCACAGCAAATCTTATTGTAGCACAGGTGAGCATTACTATTATTTTTTCGAATAATTGTAATCTTTATCAAATTAAATTGTGTTTCGGAGTTGACTGTTAGTAGTTTTCTTCCCTTTTCGTCTTCTTTTAGATTTTCCTTATGTGCTAGTTACATATTGTTCACATCTATTATTATTGTTATGACATATGTGTAGGTATATATGCATTGTATTTATTTGTAGATTTATATATTCATATTTATTTGTAGATTTATATATTCATATTTATTGTTTTGTCAATTTAGATGTTTTTATCCTAAATGTTTTTTTAACCAGAATGTATTGAGCAACTTGCCAAATTGATTTTCCCCTTTTTGTTGGACAAAATAAAATAAAATGAATGAATGAATGAATGAATGAATGAATGAAATGAAAATGATTAAAACCATTTGCAGAGCCTCCCTGATCTCGCAGGAGGCTCCCTGAAAATGTACAGATCTTTCCACCACATCCTGACAGGCAAATTTGAAAATCTCTCTGATTATTAGGGAAGATTATTTCTCATTCTGATGCATGTATTTCATAACTATGTCCCTGATTGATATCAAAGTTTATCAATATTAAAATTGAGAAAACTTAAACTTACTTCGAATGGATGAAGAACGAGTATCATTGATCTCCCTTAGCCCTTGCTTACGGGAAGTGGGCTATGTACAAAGTCTATGGGGATTTCAGAATCTTGATTAATGTTGTTTGAAATCTCCCTGAATTTGACATGTGAATGTCAGTAGTTCTGCATTTGTTTTTATGGTGGTACAGCATATTATGTTCCTGGGAATTTTGTTCAATTATGGCTAAGGCTCTTCTACTCCCTCTTTCACCTTGTTGGCGTGTTTGGCACTCAAACGCAGAAACCAACAAATATTACTTTAATCTAAACCATAATTTCCATGAAATATAAAACATTTTGTTTTCTTTATCTTAGTGTTGTTTTATGCACTTGAACCGAACTGAAGTATAAACAACTTAATTGTTTCCCCTCTTTGGTACATTTTTTTTTTGTGCAGGCACTTGGCGTATTGAGCATGATCCTATGCCACTCCTTCAAATTCTGGTCATATAATAAACTGAACTGGGGGGTGTTTCACAAAGATCCTAAGTTGAACTTAACTCTAAGTTTGACTTAAAAAGTATGGAAAGCCATTTGTAGCCTTGGAATAAAATATATTCATAAGCAAACATGCAAGTATTTTAGACTTTTCATAAATTTTACATGAAGAACATGAAATCTCCTTGATAGTATACAAATATTCATGATTTGAAACAACATTTGATGCCTTTTTTAAGGACTTTTACACAAAAATTCAATGAAACTAACGGCTGTCCATACTTTTTAAGTCCCAACTTAGAGTTAAGTTCAACTTAGGATCTTTGTGAAACACCCCCTGAAGTATAAGCAACTTTTGTTCCCTTTGTTTTTGTTTTTGCAGGCGATTGGGGCATTGAGCGTGATCCTGTGCCACTCCATTGAATTCTCATCATATTGGCCAAGACTCTTCCACTTTCTATTCCTCCTTGTTGGCGTGTTCGGCGCTCGTTGCTGGACGGCTATGTTGGCACTAGGCCTGTTCATTCTGCGCTATCGCAGCACATGCTTTGTGGTTAGGAATCGTGGATGGTTTTATTTGTACGGATGGGGGTGAGTTTCAAGCGCAGTGCTCATTTTTCTCTTTTTAGAAAATCTTATTTTTTCATTTGATATCTTAAATCCAAAAATAATGCATTGACGAGATTTAATTATCTGATTTTTGTAGTTCTTGTAAAGTTATGGCTGTCGTTATTCTTTCATGAATCTAACTATTTTTTCCTTTTAAGCCATGTAGTGCCTAATATCATATGTGACCGGCTTTATCAAAACCCTGCACTTGTCAGTAAAAAATCCAAATGTAGATTTTCATACCATTAGAAAGGCTTCATCACAAGCTTTTATTTGATGCTTTGTTCTAACAAATTGGTCAATAATTGGCGAAGATATTATTGTTTAAATTTTACAATCATAAGTCTTTTACACACATTAAAATGCCACTTTCTTCAAAACAAGAATTACCGACAGGGTGCAGGGTTTTGCTATAGCCGGTCACATATATTAGTTCCTCTTGTTTTTAAACTACAGTCAAACCTGTCTTAGCGGCCACCTGTCTATAGCAGCCAACCTGCTTATAGTGGCCACTCAAAGTGATCCCTTGCAGAGAAAAACAGTGTAATTGAACCTGTCTATAGAGGTCACCTGTCTACAGTGGCCACATTTCTTGTCTCCCTTGGGTGGCCACTATAGACAGGTTTGACTGTAGTTATAAATAGATGCTCTACTATTCAGTCCAGCACATCATTTAACAGTGCCCCTTTTCACTCGTACAGTCAAACCTTTATTAGGGGCCACCTATCTATAGCAGCCAACCTGCCTATAGTGGCCACCAAGAGTGATCCCTGCAGAGAAGAAAAAAAATATGTCATGGAACCTGTCTATAGAGGTCACTTGTTTACAGTTGTTACCCTCAGATAGTCACTGTACACAGATTTTGTTTACTGTAGTTGAAAGATTTGAAGGAAGATTTATACAATCAATGAAATTTGCTGATAGTTGAAATTCAATTATGTGAGTGTCGTGGTATATTGGTTCGGGCCTTCGTCTTTCAATACGAGGGTCGTGGGTTCAATTCCCAACCGCGGCACGTGTGTCCTTCAGCAAGATATTTTATCCACAATTGCTGCTCTCAACCCAGGTGTAGTAAATGGGTACCTGGCAGGAATTTATTCCTTGAAATGCTTGATGCTCTTGCTTGCCACGCTTGCAGGCAGCTCGGCTACAGCCAGGGTAATAATATACTGTACAGTATGATGCGCCTCGGAATAGAATGTCTTGATGGCGCAATATAAATGCTTGTCTATTATTATTATTATTATGTAATCACTATCTCCCATCCAGTGTGCCTGTCTTTGTAGCTGGAATCCTGATCGCTGTGATGCCACTTGATAGTGAAGTTGATTATCTCTTTTACATCGAGAAGCAGCAAGTAAGTTTCACTGATAATTGATGAGGTTAACCCCTTGAAGCAGCTGCTGCAAAGCTATACTGGGATAATAATAATATACCCAAATTATATAGCGCCTAATATGATTGATAATCATCTCTAAGCGCTTCACAATGATATTATTACCCCCGGTCATAGGATACAATGCAAACCAGCTCACATTGTGTGCACCATCTCCACTCCCTGGGGAGCATTCCTTCTAAGCGGCTCATGGGCATTGAGAAAATATACTGGTGTGTCGTCAGGAGGTGCCATAATTGTTTATAATACAATTTTCATTTTGCATTTATGTACAATAAAAATGCAAAAATAGAATGTGCAAGTTTTAAAAAAGGAGAAAAAAAAGGTTTTATGAAGCCATTACCTATGGGAACCTGATAGGCTCTAAATGAATTCTATAGATAGAGATTGCAAAATCTGTTAGGGAACAGATTTAAAAGATGTTAAATTAGATGAGACACAACTAATGCCAGTCATTTTGTTTGGTAAATTTAAATGATGAAATTGATGCAATTGAATTATAATTTGAAATATTTGTTGTAACTGTGGTTCTTATTGCCATGATGCCTATGGATAATGATTTTTCTGATTGCTCAGAAACGCGTAAGGATGACGCCCCGCCGCTTAGTGATTTTTTTCTTTCGAGTCTTGCGCATCTTTTAAACCAATTTTTAGAAAATCGGACCTTTCGTTACAAAAACAATCAAATACTAAGTTAAAAAAACAAAGAAATACAGAAAAGAAATTATCAAAACAATAGAAAACATAAGGAATAACCGGGCTCTTCGAAATTTTTTGGTTGTATTATTATTCAAATTGGTCTAAATAATATATGTAGTGAAAATCAATGTTTAATTATAAAGAATATATGATTTATGGGTAAAAATATGAATGTCCTTTGCATAAATTTCCATAAATTTGCAAATGAATGAATTTTTCAAAAAATTGAAATTACCATAGTAAAATTGAAATTACCATAGTATTATATACACTTCACTTGACATGCGTGCACATTTTCGCAGCGATCGGCCGCTTTGCTTCGCGGCCAAGATCTTAAGGGGTGGCCATAATGGCCCCCCCCGGCCTTAGGAAGACCTCAAATAGCCCGGCCGTTTTAGGGTTAAGGCCATTAATATATCTTTTAAATGTTTGATCATATTTTGTTCTTGTTCAGTGTGTGGCCAGTACCATTATCTTGTTCCTCAACCTGATCATCACGATTGGGGCTCTGTTGGCTCAACACCAGCTAGACCGATTCCACCGACCGGGCTACCAACAACTTGTCGGTGTAGACTCTTCAGACAATGAAGATGACCAAAGAACAGCTGTCGACTTGAAGAAGACAAATGGTGTGCCAGGTATGAAGTAGAAAGAGATGATGGTGATGATGATGATGATGATGATGATGATGGTGATGGTGATGGTGATTGGTGATGGTGATGGTGATGGTGATGGTGATGGTGATGGTGATGGTGATGGTGGTGATGGTGGTGATGGTGATGGTGATGATGATGATGGTGATGGTGATGGTGATGGTGATGGTGATGGTGATGGTGATGGTGATGGTGATGGTGATGGTGGTGATGATGATGATGGTGATGATGATGATGGTGATGATGATGATGATGATGATGATGATGGTGATGGTGATGGTGATGATGATGATTGATGATGTTCATGATGTTCATGATGATGGCAATGACAACGAGGATGACAATGATGATGATGATGATGATGTTCATGATGGTGGTGATGATGATGGCAATGACAATGATGATGATGGATGGATGGATGGGGGTGATTATAATGATGTTGATGTTGATGATGATGATGATCATGATGATCCATGTTCTCTTATCATCACTGGTATATGAAAATGCATTGAGAAACCATTTCAGTTCGGGTAATTGTGCATTAGCATCATCATGATTATTGCAAATACAAAGCTTCCTGCCTTGGTGCATGTACATCGTCATTGCCATCATCATCCTCTCTGATAACCATCCTACCTTTGAGCATCACCATAATCTAGAATATAACAACATGACTTGTTATTTCCATCACTATTTCACAGATGGAAGTGCTGCAAGAAGCCACTCTGATTCTGGCGTTAGCGCGTCATCGTCTTCACCATCATCTGCATCGTCTTCCCTGAGCACCGTGGTCCGTCCTATCATCCCCGACATCGAGGACCTCCCGGCGCTTAACGCCTCCATTCAGCATGAATTTATGAAGAATATATGGTTTATGGGTAAAAATATGAATGTTATGACCTACCTTTGAGCATCACCATAATCTAGAATATAACAACATGACTTCTTATTTCCATCACGATTTCACAGATGGAAGCGCTGCCAGGAGCCACTCTGAATCTGGCGTCAGTGCATCATCATCTACACCATCATCTGCATCGTCTTCCCTGAGCACCGTGGTCCGTCCCATCGTCCCCGACATCGAGGACTTCCCGGCGCTTAACGCCTCCATTCAGCAGCAGATGTGCAGCTCCCAATTCGGATGCTCGCGGAGCCAGGTGCATCGTTGTCGCCGGATGCTCCTTAAGCGCAACCTTCGCGATCTTGAGTCGCGGGAGGAGGAGGATAGGATCGTGCTGGATGAATCGCAGAGGCATCAGCTCGGCAGACATCTGATTCTGTTATACACCCTGGTGCTATCCATGGTTGTGGTAAGTAGACTGTATTATTAAAAAAATTAAAGTCCTTCCTGTGCCAATTTGGCACATAAGGTGGTGCCAATCTCCAATTCATTAGCCCTAGGCCGTGCGTCTACTAAACGTAGCGAAAGCTACAGAAGGGGGCTAGTCCTCTGGTAACTCTGTGTGTTGAACTTTCCCTTATCCATTCTACAAATGCTGATCGCCTGACTAAATGGTAGAAGGTATATAGTTTTATAGTCTTTTGTATGACCTGGTTAGGGTTCGAACCTGGGGCCTCCTGTGCATGAGGCGGACACTAACCGCTAAGCCACCATGCTCGGTTATGTAGAGACTTTATTATGGCATTGGTTAATTCAGTGCTTGTTGGCATCAGCCGGGAAGGCAAAATGGTTCTTTCTATATGAGCAGTCAAACATGTCTATGGCTGTCTATTGCCCCTGTTACACATGCGTCGGCTTTTAAAGCCGGCCCCGGGGCCTGCCTCATGCCTGCAATCATTAAACCCCTGTTACACATGGTCTGGACCCCTGTTACACATACACCTAGGCTGGCTTCATGTCGCCTATTCACATGATTCACGCGACCCGAGTCACCTGACTTTGGGTCGCACTGAAACATACGCTAGATATTTTCGCGCGATCGCACTCATTTTGAATCTCCTTGGTATCGACATCGCTATGTAATTCACCAGTAGTCGGTACCGTCGGAAAATAAAGTTAAATATTTTTGCTCGTAGTTCCAGAAAATACAAATAAATACAAGAAATGATGATGCTTTGTACACGGTAATAATATGAATTGTCGCCCACCAGTTCGGAATATGTCGTGTAACTATACGTACCGTATTGTTATTGCAAATGCCGGTACTGGCTGCGCTGCTGGCTGGAGATAAAGAAGTTTGCAAAGTTTGACGACCGATGACGCAATGTTGATCGGGCCGCATACGTCACTTCCGCTTATACGCCGGCCCGAGTCCACTTACCCCTGTTACACATACCGATTGCGGGACTGAGGCCGGCTTCGAACCACATCCAGAGGTGGACTGAGATGGAGCCGGCCTCAGTCCGGCATTTCAAAATTTAAGCTTTTTGTTTGTTTCTTTACTCACAGGGTGTGTCGCTAAGCTTGTGGCAGCCTTCTTAGCACAAGTCAATCAAAATCCTTCTAGAACTTGCATTTTTGGACGCCATTCTCAACTATGGTCAATCAGGAATCTTCCTAGTACTCTGCATTTTCGGACCAAATACTCAACTACATGTATGATCAAAGATTTTGTTGCATTTCTTTGCAAGTCTGACAATCCCTAAAATTGAATACTAAGGGGTTTCTGGGGACGAACACAGCGTAATGGTTGTCTATAGCTCAGCTGGTAGAGCACTGGTCTAGCAATCCGGAGGTCTCTGGTTCGAATCCCGGAAAAAAAAACTATTTTTGTTGCTTCTTTTTCAATCCCTCAAATTTGTTACAACAAGTAAAACAATTAAACCTTTGAGTTTGTTTCTTTACTCATAGGGTGTATCTCTAACCTTGTGGCAGCTGTTGGGCACAAGTCAATCTGGAATTTTCCTAGAACTGGCGTTTCTGGACACCATCCTCAACTACGGTCAGGGGTTTATCTCGCTGGCCATCTTCGGGTTCGATACGGAGAACGTCATCATGCCTGTTGTCAGACTGTGAGTACATTAATTAGTTTTGTGATTAAATTATTTCATCCCTTTATTGTCATGCCCAACTGACATATTTTAATTTATGCACTTATAGGATGGAATTCACATCAGAGGTTTATTTTCACTATACCATGGCTTGAAACTATGAAGTGCCAGAGCTGCCAAGTAGTACGGATTTTCCGTATTTAGTACGATATTGTGATGTAAATACGGAAGTACGATTTGTTTTTGTTTTTTCCAATAATAGTAACGGTCCAAAAATGGCAAAAAAATTTACGTTCAACCCTGATAAACTATTTCTAAAGATACATGATACATATTTAAAATACACAAATAAATAAAACAAACTCATAACATTTTAAGTTAACACGCTTGTAAAGGATATTTTTGCTGCGCAATTTGGGTCCCCCAAAAATATTAATTTTTAGGATAGCCACTTAGCCAGTATGATTTTTTTTTCTCTAGACTAGAGGTTGGCAGCTCTGCACCAATGCATATTTAATGGCATGCTCATTCATTATGTATGTTTCGCACTAATAAAAACAAAAGAAATGATAAAGTTTCTTAACATATATTTGCCGCGCGGAAAAATACTGATTTACTCAGCAAAATACTGATTTTTGGGTGTGAGAATACTGAAAAGGTCAAATGGAACTTGGCAGCTCTGAAGTGCTGCTTGTAGACAAATAAAAAGAGGAAATCACATTTGCTCATTTTTTTTATTATACGGCCGTTAGTGCGTGCTAAACAGTGACACCTAATGCAAATTCACCATCTAGAACATAGATTTGTTGTCTTTAGTAAATGTGTAGCTACAACACTTACTAACATTTAAAAAGCGTAAATTCTTTCTCCATAAAATTATAGGGCTCCATAGTTTTAAACCATGGTTTACACAAACCTCCTTTGTGAATTCCAGCCCCAGCATATACTGTAACCTGGTTACAAGTTATTGAATTAATATGCTCCTATTAAATACGATTCGTTACATGGAATTCACTTTGCATACATGAGTTGTTGCTATATTGGGCAAGCCATAGGTAAGCTCTCGGGTTGCCATGAACAATGCACCTATGTTCGCAATATAATGGTTTGGTATTAATTTTCTTGGAAAATTATTGTTGGGGGTAAATGTTTGCTTTGTTTTAATATCTGCAGTGAGATGTGACGTGATCTCACATGAAGTTATGCCAAGCATTAACCTGCATTAACATAAATATTTTACTTTTAAATCTAATTTTACCAAGTTAACTTTACTATATAAAAATAACAAATTTGCTTCAATTTGTGAAATCTGTGTGGCTTTAGGGTTGACAATTTTACATGTATATATATATAAACCCTGACGAAGCCCTATGGGCGAAAATTCGGAACCTATGCTTTCTTACGGTGTTTTCTTTAAATTTTTGTCTAAGTATTCACCACACTGACGCAGACCAACCTTTTGATGGACGATGTGTGGACTTCAGACTTAAGAAATTAGAATTGTTGTTTCTAGCTTGTGAATGTATAAATACTATTTCTAACATTTCCTTTTGTAATTCTTTCCACTTCTACTGCTACTTTTTCTTCTACCACTACTATGGCTACTCTATCTATTATCTACATTTATTTTCTCTTTATCTTCTTTTATATCTTTGTCTTCTTTCTCATTTTTTATTAACTTTCTCTTCATTATCTTCATATTTCTTATCTTTTCTTCCTTCTCATTCTTCCCCCTTTTTTTCTCCCTTCCCCTTCTTTTTCTCTTCCTCCTATTCCTCCTACACTTTTTCTTCTTTTCATCATTGTTCCCTATTCTCGTTCTCTTTCTCATCCTCATCCTTATTCTTTTTTTTGGTCCTACTTTATCATATTCTTCTTTAAATTGACTATTCTTCATTTCTTTCTCGTCATCATCTTGTTTTTGTTCTTCTTTTTTTAATTGTTCCCATCTCTTCTTCCTCATCATTCTTCTTTTTGTCCTACTTCTTTATCATATTCTTCATCTTACTATTCTTCGTTCTTTTCTCGTCATCATCTTTTTTTCTTTTGTTTCTCTTCTTTTCTTACTTGTTCCCATCTCTTCTTCCTCGTCCTCCCTCTCATCCTCATTCTTTTTCTTGTCCAAATTTTTAAAATCATATTCTTTGTCTCACTACTCTTCGTTCCTTTCTTGTCATCTTTTTTCTATTTGTTCTTCTTTTTGTTCTTTTTCTTTTCTTTTTTCATCCTTATTCCCCTCTCCTCATTCTCTTCCTCATCCTCATCCCTTTTCTTGTCCTCCGACTTCTTTATCATATTCTTCATCTTATTATTCTTGATTATTTTCTCTTCATCAACTTCTTTCTCTCCTTCAATTGCATTGGTTTTTCACTGATTGAATGAATGACAACATGTATCCAGAATTCAACGGTTTCAAAAACCGTTACAGAGAAGGTACAATGCGTCTGCAAAGAATTGTTTGAAGTGCAATAGATATGTTGTACATACATGTATATATGCTGCCCATTTTTGTTCAAGCTTTCTTTTATTATGTTCAAATGTTGTTGTTTTTTTCAGTTCTATATCACCAAAATAATAACTGTGCACTGCTTACACCTTTTTCCTTGATTTCTTTTGCTTTTTACACATATGGGCAATTCCGTATGAGAGAAGGCAAAAACACCACATCTCAAAGTTGAGCAATCTTCCCTAAATCAAACTGTTATCAATAGAGGAAAACTTGAATTTTAGGAAACTGAAAACCGTTTGTGTATAGCTCGATTGGTTTTTCAAATATTTCTGCTTGAATTGAACAGAAATTTATGACCTTTTATTCATAAATCAGCTTCATTTTGTGAAAATAAAGTGAATCTTTTAATTCAATGACTGTTTCTGCTCATTTTCTCATATTTTCCATACGATGTTGTAACAAACACAAATTGTAAAGCATGGGCAGTAACTTCATTGCATATTTTTTTGAGAAATTGTTTTAATCTATGCACATTTGATCGTAATTCCGTTACGATAAAACGATTTAAGTTTTTCTCAATATCTTATTACTTGTTCTTTAGTCATGTCATTGTGAATTCTCTTCCTTCACCATAGTCCTAAGAACTTCCAACATAATTTTCTGAAATAATGTCACTACTTTTTCCAAAAATGGCGTAACAGTATTAGTAATTCCGTTACGTAACGGAATTACATGCACATGGTTTGTAAGGTATTGAATGATATTGCTGAAAATAACATTTTTTCTTGTTCTGAATGTAGAAATACCCTTTAAATAGCATGAACTGTAGCCATGTAGACAATAAGTCATTATACATACAGTACATGTACTGTACAATGTTACTTTATCTGACTCATTACCTCGCATGCTTCATATTGCATCAATGGTGATTTAACTAAATTGATACATGATAGATAATTTCTCTAATTTATCCATGAACATAATAGAGATGATAATGTTCTATCATTAAATTAGTTTCCAGCAAGACCCACTTGACTGAAATTATGAAGATGCAGCAGATTCATGTTTGTACTTTAGAAAGGGAAAAACGAAAACAATAACAAAAATTTAAAAATATCCAGTAATTAGTATGACACTGGTTCTACATTTATTTTCTCACATTAATTTACATTGATGTATTTTAAGATATAAATCATACCTTCAACTTTCAAGGAGATTTAATATTAATAATTTTGTATGTAGATTTGAATATCATTGATCAGTTAAGGGCTCATAACTCACCATTAATTATGTAAATTTGTATTAAACTGAAGCATATAAAATCAAACATAAATACAGAATAGGCTTCAAGATATTCAAAACTATACATAATACAGGCTAAGATATGTTTTATTCATTATCATAAAGTCAGAATTCATTGAGTGTTCAGTGTGCTTCTGTATGCAGATCAAAGAAGATGTACAAAGTATTTGCATTTTCAAATGGGAATTCCTAAAGGTGTCTTTCATTTTTTGCAATTCGATTTTTATATTTTATATGCCAACTTTTTGTATTTGGATCATACATGTTTATATCCGTACATGTGTATTTCATGAAATGAATGAAAACGCATTCTAAATTGATTTGAGAGTAAATTAAGATCACTTTAGGATGAATTCTTAAAAGAATAATTTTAGAATATAACAAGAGTTTATATAACAAATCTCGATTTGTTTGTAATTCTGTTTCGCACACACATAAATTCAGGACTTGTTCTGGTCCTTATGTAAGAGTTTAACAATGCATACATTGTTTAACAATGCATACAAATTAACAATGCATACAAATTCTTTACTATAGACTGTACGCAGAAAAATGTAACCAAGAAAATAGAAATTGCATTTTCATGGGTGGATTCATGGGTGGATTTCACAGGCGTAATTCCGTTACAGTGACATTCGTTTGTCTTAAGGTAATTTCAGAGGTTAAAATAGATCATTTCTGGAAAAAAGATGTACCAAATTCAAGTTTGTAACTTAAATGATAAGTTTTTTATTACCAATGAAGAATTTTTTGTGGTAGCTTTTGCAGAAAATCATTACAAAGTTAGTGTTGAATAAAAGACCCCTTTCCGTTATGATTGTATTTTGGTCTCCTGACGCTACAGTGTTATAGATTTGTACCTCTAGTACCCCTGCCAGTTATTAAAGTTGTAAAAACTGTGGAAGTGAAAGGAATTTTAAATATGATTAAGAAAACAGAGCTAAAAATCACTTATATGTCATTCTGTAACAGTGGAATTGCCCATTCACAATGCATTTCCATTCACACAGATTTCCAATATTCAGGAAGTTTACGAGGCTTTATAGCATTGAAAGTTGAATTATTTGACCTGTTTGTGATTTTAAATTGTTTAAATGTTTCTTGATATTGATGATGTGCAGTTCTTTAGCATGTCACATAATGTAGGTACTTTTTTTTTTTTTTTACTTTGGGTTTTTTCACAATTTAACCATTTTTCTTGAAGTAAAGGAAAAATTAAAAAATGTTGCTATTTTTTACTTCAAATATGGTTATTATTGTCAAATTATTGATTTTTGAAAAGTATTGAAGCTAAAATGTGAATTTGTTGTTGTTCATGTACCGATTTGTGGAAAAGTTGATCCCACTGCTCAAGTTGTGTAATTCCGTTACACACTTTAGTGGACATAGTTTCTAGGATTTTTCTTTCATTTAATTGATGCAATCCTTTTTAATTTCTTGCCTACTAATATGAAGCTGAAAATAAACCGAAATAAAGCTGGAGTTTAGCAATATTTTTTTCAAATTTCACTCTTATTTGTATTTTGGCCATATTTTCATTTGTTTTACACATAACAAGTTCAAAAATTGCTTTACAGATATGTCAAATTATGGTTTATATTCAAGTGCTAGATAGCCTTGATGTTTGCATTAGCATGTAAGAAAAGTTGAGTGCAAAATAATTGAGTTTTCCTTGTAACTTTCAGAGATGTAATTCCGTTACAAATTTGTGTAATTCCGTTACAGTGGTCTTTTTTCAAAAAAGTGAATTTGTGAACTTATCATTGTGTTGTTTATGCACGTACTTGTTCCAAAATGAAGTTGACATTATCAAGATAGAAAAAATACATAAAATCAGTTTCAAAGTGTCTTATATTTCAGAGAAACTCAACGCAAACTTGTAGCAAAAAAAAAACTCCATTCTCCGGTAATTCCGTTACGGTCACACATATTGGTCTAGTGTGCAACAACACATGGAAGATATAAAACCATTTCCCTATCATGTTGTAGCCTGGTTACCCGTGCAACTTATATAAGTATCAACATTTACTTAAGTCATGAGAATATTGCGTAGGGAATGAAATAATGAGCAAAAAACGTCTCTGAATGTAATTCCGTTATGGTGGAATTGCCCACATAATATATTGCTATATTTTTGTTTGATTGTTTGTTGGTATGTTTGTGTGTGTGTGTGTGTATGTGTGTGTGTGTGTGTGTGTGTGTGTGTGTATGTGTGTGATGTGTACGTGCATGTTTGTGTGTGTTTGTATTATGATTGAAAATTTAAGCAATAAACTGATATTATTGTTATTTATTCCAGTTATGATTACCATTAAATGGAAAAAAATATGTGAGAGTTAAAAGGGTGTTAAGTCGATTTTAGCTAAATTGAGTTATGAAGACCAACTTGTTGGTCGGACTCGTCGGAGCCTCTTTGTGATCTAAAATTTCATATAATACTACATTGTATGTCTAATTATAGTAATATTCATCATTCATCACAATAACAAGAGAGCTACGTTGGGTTTTACATAGCTTTCAAACTACAAAAAGTACAAAAAGTTGCTTAGCGCCCCACTTTTTCTCAAACTTGTGCCAATATGTAAAGCCAATTGATATTTACACACGATATATTCATCAATTATTTTGCAAACATATCACATACATGTTCACACTTAGAAACCCTGTATTAAGCGCTATATAAATGCAAGTTACTGTACATGTATTATTAGTATTATTATTTGATTTATATTTGCACTGTTATGACTGTACAGTTGAAAAATAAAAGGAAAACAAAATTACATGCAAGCTTCACAAACTCCAGTTATATGGCATCATAATCACATGGGCAACGCTCATATTTCTTTTTTCAATTCATTTTCAATATCGCTTTTTCGTGAAATATGCAAGCTTTGAAAAGGAAAAGTAGAGAAAAGGAGTAACACATACATGCAATTGAGAAAGTGCTCTTTTATTACAAGTTGCAGTTATTATGGAAGTTAAAGTGATCCATTAACGTTATACTTTTCCCCAAAAGTAATATTTGAGACTTCAATCATATACAAATATCATTGTAAGATATTGGAGAATGATATGTGAGATTTTCCTAGAAAAAGAATAATGTGTACCTAGTGAAAAAAAAGTAAATCCGTGACTGATTTTTATCTCCGATCGTTCGCTTGAAGTATCCGAATTTGAATACTATGGAGAACTTAGTATCCAAATTCGGATACTCTTGACTATGGTCGAAAGCGTCTACTGATGCTTTCAAATTCAATCTTAAATATCTCCATAGTTAGGGAGACATTTGAAAAATCAGAACTCGTTTCATTCTTCTGTTACCATAAGCCAAATAACAAGGTACAAGATATGTGTGGAAGCTCCAAGTGAATTGGGTTGAATTTCGGCAAAGTTAATGGATCACTTTAAAAGCCCTAACCAAATACATGTACAAATATTAAAACAGGCTTGTACTTTCATACAAAGTTACATGTTCATGCAAATTCGAAATCTTATTTGCAAGGCAAAACAATTTAAGCATGATTAATTATTAATACTTTTAAAATTTGTTTTTATTTTCCTGTCAAAGATCATAATTTGCTGTCTATGTTATTGGCAGAACTTTACATTGTTATTATTTGAGCATCATTTAAAGCCAAATGACAGTATTAGGAAACGCCCCACACACAAACAAATTAAAAATATGCTTGAATCACCTACCATGTGAACGAATATATGATAACTTACCTGTTTATGTAAAGATTTGGAGGAAAAAAATGCTTTGAAATTGATTTTTGAGCATAAAAAGGTTCAACATATAGCGATCTGTGAACAGCTATTCGAGCGGGCTATGCAAGGCATATTCAACTTGTCAACCCGATCTCCAGCCCAGCGGAGCCGCGCAAATGGGCCAAATCTCACTGGCGTGCTGACAATGTGAATTGAATTTCCGCCAATATTTCTGCATTTAATGATACTAAGGTTCGGATTTTACCACGCAAGCCCTTTTTTTTATACTAATTCAACAATATTGACCAATTAGTTTGACCGATATCATAGATGTAACTTTCCCAATACTGTTATTTGGCTTCAAGTTAGGAATTCTAAATCATTTAGATTTAAGGATTTGATCTTGTTTTGCTTTATAGAGTATTTCTGTTGAAAATGTATGTAGAATTTATAAGCAGGTTTTTTTGTTTATTTGAGTGTTTAATTTGCACTTTATTTATTTGTTGAATTCAGTGAATTAAATAATGTAACGCTTGCTGCTTGATGTGAAAAATGCTCTGAACGTTTATTGCTTACATTTATGTTAGAGCTTTTAACGTTATATGTAAAACTGAATATGCACTGCAAAAATATCCACTACAAAAATATGTTGCTTATTTTAATGTTACACATCTGTGGGCATGTTTCTATGTTATGATGTAGTGAGTTTTGAGTATGTATCACCTTAAAAAATACCTGGGGGCAAAGGGCGATTTGCCCCTGTAACCTTTGAAATCGCTCCTGTGAGCCAAAACACGGGGGCCAAAAAAAATGAACTGTGTCCAACGGGGGCAATTTCTCTTTCTAAATTTAAAAAATAGCCCTCCTGAAATAAAAAGTATGTTTGGGATTGGTACGAGTGCTTGTTTTTGTGTTGTTTATTGCGTAAGCATTGTGTGTGCTTACCACTGTATTTGAGGAAGGTTGAATTAGTTATTACATTTAAGGCTATGTTAAAAACCTATTTGTTTTTACAGGCCTTTTATTAATTTTGTTTGTCAAACATAACATATTAGTTCCTTTTTTTTTGTTCATTAATATGAGCTCTTTACAAGCGCACTAGAGTATACAACATGTGTTATTCATAATTTGCCATGCTTAAGAAATGTTCATATTTTGTTATAATTATTATTACTACTATTTTTCCAAATGATATGAACATTGTGGCTTTTTAACCTATTTTGCATTGTTAGTGAATAAAGAATTGAGTTCTGAGATCACAATTTGAATCTTAAACTGCTCAAATTCCTTATAAAATTATTGAATTAGAAATTCAACTGTTCGGTGCATGTTAAGAAAATCTATGGGAAAATAATTAAATGTAGTTTCAAGTTCAAAAAGATGCATTATTTTTTGGGATGTTACAATTATCAATTACAATATAGCTTATTATGCTTTTTTTCTGCATGGAGATTTATTTCCTTTTGAAGGTATTACTTTAATTGCATTACTAGAGATATTTGTAAATAAAACCCCTGCACTACCGAATTGCATGTCAAGATTCATTAGAATCTACTGTTAAAAATTTGTTTTCCTCAAGGTTTTCAATAAATGGCATATTATTTTGAAAGTTTTGGTAACCATGGTGATGCCTTGTTTAATGCACAAAAAATGTCTTGCACATCTGCACCTCAAGTCAACATGTATACCAAGTTGTATTTAACTTGCTCAAAAGCTGTGAAAGTATTTTGCTCCACAATTTGTTTCCGTGAAATAACTTTTTTCATTTGGCATGGGGTATATAGACTGCATTTACCAACTTTTAAGACCTACATTTGTACTGTAGGTATTACTCTCATTTACATATTAACTTATAATTAGCATATTATTTTATGATGATTATTCAACATTATTCACTAATATTGTGACAAATTGATATTTTTAGGCTGAGAAGGTGCATCTACGGGACTGAGAAGGTACGACTGCCCCGCCCTGATGAACTTAGCCCGCAGGTTCTGCACACGTGTGAACAGTTTCGCATTCACCACTTATCCAGGTGCAAAGATGCCATAGTGGCAGACTTAAAGTAAGTGAATTAAACTCAACAATATGACTTTGGTGAAGTTTGTCTGTAAACGTCCTTGTAATGGTGTTAAACAGAGAACAACCATAACAGTTATCTGTCTGTAGTGATTGTCCAGATTAATTAAAGGGAAAGAACAACACATTATTATATGTTTTGGTACCGTTTTGTGATATCAAATAGATACCCAACATTTTACATAGGGTTGTGTAATTCATAAACAAAGCAACTAATTTCCACCACTTACGGAACCACTGCTATCTCCTGGTTCCATACGGGCCAACCATTTGCGAGTGCGCCAATGCTATTCACGCGCACTATGTAAACAATAGATTCCCGGGCGATTCGTTCACTCTGCACACATTGCAATTCACCGCACACATAGCAGTCTGCGTAATTCAGACCGCATGAACGCATGCTTTAGAATGGTGATGCGTTTCCAATTATATGTTTTTTTTCTGGAAACATATTTTTGTGAACTTGTTGATGGAATGGAATACTAAAGATGTTACCTTTCTTTAATAAGAATATTATTTTTGGGTGGTGGTACCCTTTAAGTCCTGAGGTTTTGCACACGTGTGAACAGTTCCGCATACACCCAGGTGCCAAGATGCCATAGTGGCAGACTTAAATTAAGTGGAGTCACTGGACAATTTGAGTTTGGTATAGCATGTCTTAATACATGTATGTGCTTGAAATTCAAGATCTTAAGAGAATCCTTTATATAAAATATATAAAATAACACTTCATTTTTAATGTTTTACGGAGGAATAATGTTGATACTTTGATACATTTGGGATTCAATACTACATCACCTAAAATAACTTTTTTCACTAGGTAAACATTGTTCTTTTTCTACAAAACATCATTCATCATTCAGAAGAATTATGCAATGATATTGGTATATTACTGAAGTCTCAAATATCACTTTTTCGAAAAATCTGACAAAGTTAAGGGATCACTTTAAGGGAAAATTTGAAATAACTAAAATTTCATCTTGTCCTCACAGATATCACCTACGCACGTACAAAAAAGTCTTCCGGGGATCTGACCTGGTGGACTGGCTCTTAGAAGTAGGAATGGCGGAGGGGCGAAGCGAGGCCACCGATTACGCCACACGGCTCCTACTGGGTCGCGTCCTAGAACACAGTCACCAAGAACATCACTTCCATGACAACAACCTCTTCTATAGATTCGTCTCGGAAGATGATGGGGGAGAACGAGGAGAAGGAGAAGAAGAAGAGAGATAATAGATGATAAGACTGGGGGAGATGAGAAGTAAAAACTCTTACGAGAGGCAGAGTGAAGCAACTGATTACGCAATGCGCCTTCTCCTTGGTAGTATTCTAGTATTCTAGTCATCAAGAACATCATTTCCATGACAACAAAATCTTTTTATAGATTCATCTCGGAGAACAATGGAGTAGGAGGAGGTCAAGATAAAGGATGAGGAGGAGTGTAAAGTCTTATATAGGGGTGGAGCGAAGCCACTGATTATGCAACAAGCCTTCTGGTTGGTTGCATCATAGAACAGTCATCAAGAGCACCACTTCCATGACAAGAACCTCTTTTATAGATTCATCTCGGAAGATGATGGGAGGAGAAAGAGGAGAAGGAGAAGAAGAGAGATGATAAGCTTTAAAAAGTCTTATGAGAGGTGGAGCAAAGCCATTATGCAGCACGCATTCTGGTTGGTTGCATCCTAGAACACAGTCATCAAGAGCATCACTTCCATGACAAGAACCTCTTTTATAGATTCATCTCGGAAGATGATGGGAGGAGAAAGAGGAGAAGCAAGATGAGATGATAAGAATGTAGAAGATGAGGAGTGCAACGTTTTACAAGAGGCAGAGCAAAGCCACAGATTGCGCAATTCACAAGTGAAAATACATTAATGTTTTTTTTTTTGGTTGCCCAAATGGGCAACTAGCTTTTTGTTAAAACTACGAGATAAAAATTGTATTCTTTACATATAAATCTCATCTTCAGACAAGAGAGATATTTGCCAAGCAGATTGAGCTTCCTAGCACATGTATTTTGTTCACATTTATGATTTTATTTGCCTAAATGGGCAAGTTGTAAAAGAAAAAGTTAGTGTGGAGGCTTGGAGTATAAAAAGACTAATGGTCACCAGATCATAATGATAATTGTACTAATTTGTACTGAGAGAGGTATTTTTACTATTATTTTCAATTCCTTGATTGAGCATATCCCAATAATAATGATCTAAAAATATGTTCAAATGTATGTGTATTCTCCCTTTTGATCTATTAATCAAGTATTATCAAGCCCATGTAATGTTACTGAACTTGGTAGTATAACATTATATACAGTCAAACCTGTCTTTGCGGCCACCTGTCTAAAGCAGCCAACCTTGCCTATGATGCTAACAATGATACTAACTAGTGTCTATCACCTGCCTACAGTGGCCACTTTTCCTGTTTCCCTTAGATGGTCACTATAGACAGGTTTGACTGTAGAATGCTTCGTTTAAAGTGGCATTTCATAAATTTGCTGAAGATAGTTTCTGACAATCGTGTTGCACAAAGAAGTGTATTGACAATTGTGAATTATACAAAAGAGAACATTTCTTCTTTTTTGTGCACTTTTCCTATTCAACCATCCCTTCCTATCTCACTGCTCTCTCTCTCTCTGTCTGTCTGTCTAAACCATTGAGTTATATACTTTAGTATATAACTCTATGGTCTAAACCAAAGATAAGTTAAAGGGCACCACCACCCAAAAATAATATTTTTATTTTTAAAAAGGTAACATTTTGAGAAGTCCATTCCACCAAAAAGTTCAGAAGAATAGGTTTTCAGAAAAAATATATAATTGGATAAAAGCATCACCATACTACAACATGTGTTCAGGGGTCAGCATACAAAGACTACCTTTTGTCCATGATTCTATTGTCTCCAAACGTACGCTTGAATAGAATTGGCGCGTACGGAACCATTCAATAATTATGGTTCCATAAGTGGCGGTAATTAATTGCATCGTTTATGAATTACACAACTCTTTGCAAAATGTTGGGCATCTATTTGATATCACACAACGATACCAAAACATATAATTATGTGTTGTTCTTTGCCTGGTGGTCCCCTTTAAAATATTTATTATTAGTATTGGACTATAGGCAGCTATTATTTTGCATGATGTCTCCCTTGTAGGGAAATATTAATTTTCAGAAAATACAGGTTATATTTAAAAACCGTATGTGTGCTTATTAATTTCATAACATTTGTTTTATTATGCCTCCGCAACGAAGTAGCCGGAGGCATTATGTTTTCGGGTTGTCCGTCCGTCCGTACGTACGTCCGTCCGTACGTCCGTACGTACGTACGTCCCGTTCTCGTGATCGCGTTATCTCAAGAACCGATTAACGGATTTTCACCAAACTTGGGTCATGTATGTATCTTGGGGGGCCAATGATCTGATTAGATTTTGGGTTCATGAGGTCAAAGGTCAAAGGTCACAGAGCTCATTATATATGCAAAAATAGCTCGTGATCGCGTTATCTCAAGAACCGATTAACAGATTTTCACCAAACTTGGGTCATGTATGTATCTTGGGGGGCCAATGATCTGATTAGATTTTGGGGTCATGAGGTCAAAGGTCAAAGGTCACAGAGCTCATTATATATGCAAAAATAGCTCGTGATCGCATTTTCTCAAGAACGGATTGACAGATTCTGACCAAACTTGGTACATGTATGTATCTTGGGGGGCCAATGATCTGATTAGATTTTGGGGTCATGAGGTCAAAGGTCAAAGGTCACAGAACTCATTATATATGCAAAAATAGCTCGTGATCGCGTTATCTCAAGAACGGATTGACTGATTCTGACCAAACTTGGTACATGTATGTATCTTGGGGGGCCAATGATCTGATTAGATGTTGGGGTCATGAGGTCAAAGGTCAAAGGTCACAGAGCTCATTATATATGCAAAAATATCTCGTGATCGCGTTATCTGAAGAAGGGATTGACAGATTCTGTCCAAACTTGGTACATGTATGTTCCTTGGAGAGCCAATGAACTGATTAGATTTTGGGGGTCATGAGGTCAAAGGTCACAGGGCTCATTATATGTAAAAGTAGCTTGAGATTGGAAATCTCAAGAACTGAATATCAGATTTCAATCCAACTTGATACCTGAATGTATAATAGGGAACAATTGTAGTCATTAGATTTTGGGGTCATGAGGGCAAAGGTCAAGGTCACTTATAGCTCATAATTGTGATACGTCAAGATCTAAAAGACAGAGTACCATCAAAATTGAGTTGACAGAATTAATTCTGTGTACATGTTGATTTGGGCTTGACATAAATAAATTGCGTAATGGCGGAGGCATCATTTTCGACTGCGCGCAGTCGAAGATCCATCTAGTTATTATTATTATTTTTTTTTTTTTTTTTATTTTTGTTATTTTTGTTGGGGTCGATAAATTTGTTTACATTCTGGACCTTTATACGTGAATGTTTATGGGTGTGCATGAAATGTCACCCTTCTACAGAAATTTTTTTTTTTTTTTTTTTTCAGAAAATGTATGGTACCTTTGTAAACTTATGACCATGTGTGCTTACTTATTCATTTATTTATACATTTCTTTTGTGAGGGGAGTAATTTTGTTGCCATTTTGGAGCTTACTTGACTGTTTATGTGTGCTTTATAAGATCAGCTCTGGCAACATGAGGGTCTTTTTCAGTGAAATTTGAATTTAACATACATGTAGTGATGCCAAATATGTTAATTTCTTTTATGAATTTGTAACATTACTATAGAAATCTTGATATTGATTTTTCCTGACAAGAGCATTATTTTGCCAGAGCTAGGCCCCATTGCCGAAAGATTTGCAAGCGATTGTAAAGATTGTAAAGTTGCAATTAATCCCAAGTCAGATCATGTCACTAAATGCGCAAATCTGATTTGTTAAGATGTGAATAGTTTCTGACTTGCAATTCATTGCAACTTTACAATCGATTGCAACTCTTTCTGCAACAGGGCCCTGGTCACATGTTGAAACCATCACAAGATTGTGCTCATCATCGTCGTCGTCTATCTGTAAAATCAGGGCTTGACACTCGCCCTGGCCCGGGGCCAGTGAAAAATGTATAAAAGACATATTTTGGTGGCCCGATCGGGCAAGCAGATTTTCAACCCGACAATCACAAAATGAGAAAAATCTTGTTTTCTTCCATGTTATGCTTTTTCTATAATCATAGGTTTGATCAAGAAAAAGTACACAAATTTTGAATAGTAAAAAGTTTACTCATGAACTAACATTTTGGGGCCAGTAAATTTTTCTTTCGGGCCACCACAAAGGGGGAAGACATTATTTCACTGGTCCGACCGGGCCACTGACAAAAAAGGCAAGTGTGTGGAGCCCTGTGTAAATACGCATTGAGTCATTCTTCGAATGTGACGTAACAGTATGTTTCAAATATCTTTGACAGCTCAATAACTAATACAAGTTATGCTCTTACTTTGTATTAATGTAAAACTTAATATTCATTTACTGTTTTTATTAATTCATATTGATTTACGGTAAAACATATTTGTACCAAGGTTTGGTGCACATTGTTCTACAATCTGTATAGTAATGATAAACACATAACCAAAGAATCTACAATACTATGTGTTGTATGAATAGATTTCACCCCATTGGCTATGGGGAAAGTGATGTGATATTTACTGTAAAATTGTTTTTTGTGCAATTAAAATTTTGCGCCGAGCTATAGATACAAAAACAAATTTGCACGCTTTATATAATAAGCACTCAACACTCAGAAAATATTACTGCTACTGTATGCCTACCGAGTGTAAACTTGCAGTGTTGTATAATTGTAGTATATACTCTGTTTTCAACCCATTCAAAATCTACATAAAATCGTGCATACCTGTAAAATATTCTTGCTTTATGAAAGGTGCATAAAATCTGCAAACATTACCACTTGTACTGCGTTCAGTTTATGAAAATTACAATGGGTTCATTGGGTTGTATACGTTAAAATCAGAAATTGCTCTTGCAAGGTTTTGCTTGGGGATCAGCTTATAATGGTCACTACATTTATGTAGGGATTGACTTCTGGGCCCCCGTTGCATTTTAGCCGTTTTCACAGTATTAGCAATAATATTGGACATTTTAATACAACAAATGGAAAAGCTTCACGAAACAGGGTCCTGAAGTACAAGCAGTAATGGTTCTAAACAGACAACGGTGCAAACGCAATTCCTTACTTTTATGCATACAACCCAATGGATATTGTCTATCTAATCCTTGAAAGTGCTGTAAATGATAAAATGTTCAGATGTTAAAAATATATATATTTTCTTTCAAGAACGACAAAGGACATGTATTTAGAAGCATGCGCAATAAATTGACAAAACAATTCTCTGTTGTGAACATGATTTTTATTTCATATCAACTTGTATAAAATATATAAGATACCAACACAATATCACAACTTTGACATACATACAAAATTATACAACATGGTGTAGAGAAATGGAGTTACTCCAGTATTAACAATTCACATTCTGCTTTAAAAATTTAAAATTAAAAAAATCAAATTAGCCAATCATATTAACTAAACAAAGGGCATCAACCCCTAATCCTAAATGGATTGGAGCTTGTAGAGGCAAGTACAAACTAGCTCAAACCAGTCCAATCTAGTCAGAACCGGTCTTAATCACTATATTGTATGTGGAGATTATTTGATTTAACAATTTTTGTTTTGTGGTGCATTTCTTAATGTCTCTTAACAAATCAAGTGTTGGCTAAATTTGCTGAAATATAATTCTAATTCAACAACTTATCAAAGCTTCACTATTATCTCCAGCAATCTCTTCTCTTTTGATAAATTTTGAAATAAGAACTTTGCATAGTTTGCCAAAGTAATTTGACAAGTACCTAAATCATCTTGTATCTCATGCTAAGACCCCTAGGGGTCTTGAACAAATAAAGACAGGCTCATAAGAAAGGCAAATGTTTGCAATGACAAAGTACTTGGCATATATACGTGACCAGCTATAGCAAAACCCCCAAATAAGTATCATATTAAAGGGATCTAGTAACTTTGTTGAGATGTGCAAAAACTGATGAATGGTTGATGCAATGTATACTGTTGTTATCTCATATGTCCTCAGGGTATTGTGTGAAAATTTCAGGTCAAATGGACAATGTATGGCCAAGTAATGAGCGAAAATGCAAAGTGATATTGGGTGATATTCACCAACTCACTGCATTCACTTTGTACAGGGATGAAAATCTCGCCCGGAGATTTTCTTATCTAAATACTTCAATCATACATATCTTTGTAATGAAAGGGAAATTTGAAAAACCGAAAGCTGTCCCATGATTTTATTGTTAATACGAATACAACAAGGTATAAAGGAACCGCTAGAATTACAATTTTATTTTGAGGATTTGGACAATGTTACTAAGTCCCTTTAAAGCTGATGAATAGCCCTTTCAAATGATATATAAATCTCAAATATGATTTTTGCCAACAAGTGGTGGGTTTCGCTGTAGCCGGTCACATTAATTTACATCTAGTGTCCTCTTACAGATTAAGTCGCATTCTTTTGTTATGACATAGTCATGATGCTGAACAACTTGTTCTTTATTGGAAATAATATCGCTAGTGATATTCGTTTGTCTCGCAATGTATGGTCAACTAGGAATCTAAAAGATCACGACGTTTCGTGTGCCGCTGCAACACTTTGTCAAGTGTTATAATCTAATGTAAGCAATCGTGTTTTATACTCTTCTTTGGCTCCAAACGCACAATCTCGCATGAGCGAGTACGTTCCTAATTGGTCAATAACGGACAACGTCGATTGGCCGGTGCACACGGGTACTCAACCAATCATACATTGCGAGACAAACGAATATCACTAGCGATATTATTTCCGATACTATATCCGCAATGAGTAATATATTTACTATTAACTTGTTCTTTGATTCAAACTAATGGTAGTCGGTCAGAGCTGAACAATTGATGGCATTTTGAGCAACTACTGGGTCAGAGATATCTGGCTTGCCTGACATTGCGTAATGCCATTACCCATGGCAATGAATAGCTGTGATGCAACATCCTGGTACTCTCTAGTTCTTCTAGAGGTGCATAAAAGAACTTTTTTTGGCGGTCATGGTCCTCATCTCCTTTTCCCCTTCATTGTCTAGTTGTATCTCCCACCATGCCGATAAAGCTTACATTTATAGAGCAACAAGACGAGGACTCTAAAGCCCTCCGCACACAGAGCCGATTCGACCCAATCCGACTGTTTTTCAGTTGATTCAGCTCAGTATACGTTGCCTCGGGACTCCTGTTTTGCCGGTCGAGAGCCAGTCTGAGATCATTCGAGGCCGATTCAACATGTTGAATCGGCTACAACATTGCGAAACCGATTCTAGACTGACTGAGAATCAGTCGGAGCAGGTCGAGTCGGCTCTGTGTGCGGAGGGCTTTATTCAACAGTAGTTGTGTGTCCTCAGAATTCAAAATCAGATGGTGCCCCCGACAGTTTTCAAGGCAAGTGAAGGACTTCAACCCTTTTGACAGTTTATGGTCCTAATCTCTTGTTCCCCTTTATCCTCTTGTTATATCTCCCACCATACTGATAAAGCTTACATTTATAGAGCAACAAGTCGAGGACTCTTCTACGACAGTAGTTGTGTGGCCTCACACTTCAAAATCAGTTGGTGCCATCAGACAGTTTTCAAGGCAAGTGAAGGACTTGAACGCTTTTGGTAGTTTATGGTCCAAATCTCTTGTTTCTCTTCTTCTTTTTGTTGCTTCTTCCACGTTGTTCATGCTGCTCATGGAATGTAGAAGCTGGAGAAGAAATAGAAAAAGTAATAGTAGGGGTTAGATGTGAAGAGTTTTGAAAACAATACTCATATATAAATCTAATTTAATTTGAACAAAAATAATTGTTATCATGACTGTAACCACAATAACCATCAACAGCATCATCATCATAATCATATCCATCATAGACATCTGGATTATCAACTCAATCTTCACCATCAACATGATCATCACCACCACTACTACAATCATCACTACAATCACCACCACCACCGCTACCACTATCATTCTCAACCTACAATGTAAACAAAATAGAATCAAATAACTACTAAACTCATTATCTTGTCATTATCATTGTCATCATTATTGCCTGTATCATCTAAATCACCATTATTACTACCATCATGATCGTCAGCACTACCATTAGCAACATCATCAAAATCATATGCATCATCATTATTACCACCAACACTACAACCATTACCCCACATAAGTACAAATTAAACATTATAAAAATAATCACCACCATCCTCATTATTATTATGTGCTTACGATGCTTGAAGTTAGGAGGGCATGGGGGGAACGTCAGAGGGGAGCGGCCCTGCCATTTCTTGCTGGCGTACGGAGCGTTGGGGTCCAGGGGCACCCAAGGCATTGTGGGAGGAAGTGATGTCATCAGCTTGGCAGCCTGGTGGGCTGCGTGCAGGTCATATGATGCCCTGATAGAGAGAGCATTGTTAGGTTTAAGTCATATTGTTGCCATATTTTTAATACATTTTTGCATTAAACATTGAAAAGTAATTAGCAAAGAAGAGCATATCACTAGTATGTGATTCATTTCCTTGGAGAAAGCTGCCTGGGTTCTTGGTTCATAACAATAACAAATTATGAAATCTTCTCATACCCGACATGTTTGGCAGCTTGCTTCATTCATTGGTACATGCATACATGTGCATCACCTGGCCTGTGATGTAAAAGGTATCTTCCTCTGGACAGATTAGCTAGCTTTACCATGTTTTGGGCAACTAGGTCCTTTCATCTATGGAGGGTTTGTGGGTTGCATTTTGGTTGACCCACCCTGTACCTTACATTTTTGCAGCTTACTTCCGACGGATAACATCACTTTTCTGTTTCATTATATCACAAGATTTTAGATGCAACCGTACAGACATGCACATTTTGGAAGAACCTAACCTTTTCCTTTTATTAAAAGATATTTGATAGCTGGATTCATGGAAACTAGATGGATCTTCGACTGCGCGCAGTCGAAAATTATGCCTCCGCTATGACGCGATGTTTAATATCAAGCCCAAAATAACGTGCACTGAATTTTTTTTTCTTTTTTCATATATATTTTGAGTTCTGTGACCTTGACCATAGACCCCAAACTTTGATGGTTACATTGGCTCCCAAGAAAAATTCAGGTACCAAGTTAGATTGAAATCTGACATTCAGTTCTTGAGATTTTGCCATTACAAGCAATTTTTGCATACATATCGAGTCATGTGACCTTGACCTTTGACCTCATGACCCCCCAAATCTAATCCAATCATTGCCACCCTGATGTGTATGTAACTCATTCCAAGTTTGAAATTGATCCGTCAAACGGTTCTTGAGATATTGTGAGAAGGATGCTTTTTTTGGCATATATTGTCCTTGACCTTTAACCTAGTGAACCCCAAAATCTAATCAGATCATTGTCTCCCCAATATGTACACTCTTACCAAGTTTGAAATTGATCCATCATCCGGTTCTAGAGATATCGCGAGAACAAGGCATTTTTGCACATATATTGAGTCCTGTGACCTTGACCTTTGACCTCATGAACCCCAAAATCTAATCAGATCATTGTCTCCCCAATATATACACTCATACCAAGTTTGAATTTGATCTGTCAACCTAGAGATATCGCGAGAACAAGGCATTTTTTAACATATATTGAGTCCTGTGACCTTGACCTTTAACCTAGTGAACCCCAAAATCTAATCAGATCATTGTCACCCCAATATGTACACTCATACCAAGTTTGAAATTGATCCGTCAACCGGTTCTTGAGATATCGCGAGAACGAAAACGGGACGTACGGACGGACGGACGGACGGACGGACGGACGGACGGACGGACGGACGGACGGACGTACGGACGGACGGACGGACGGACAACCCGAAAACATAATGCCTCCGTCCACTTCGTTGGCGGTGGCGGAGGCATAATAAAAATATATTTCTAAAAGAATCTACCTGACATTTTTGGCAGCTTGCTCCATGCACTGGTAGATGCAGACATGTGCGTCACCCGGCCTGTGTCGTAACAGGTATCTCCCTTCAGACAGACCAGCCAGCTTCACCAGTACGTGACTAATTTCATTGAACAAATCTATTTGGGTTCTCGCTTCATGCCAATAATGAGATATGAAATGCATTCTTACCGGACATTTTTGGCAGCTTGCTCCATGCACTGGTAGATGCAGACATGGGCGTCACCCGGCCTGTGTCGTAACAGGTATCTCCCTTCAGACAGACCGGCCAGCTTCACCAGTATGTGATAGAGCATCTTCAAACACATGGCAGGACTGAACACACCAAAAAAACACAAAGATGATCACTGAAACTATCATTAAAAGGATCTAGTAACTTTTTTTAATTTTACGGTTTTATCTACGTCAGATTGAAACGAAACAAATAATAACATAAACTTTGGAATTTAAGACGTTGTACGAACGCCAACGCCTTTCTTTTCATGAAACACTTTATTTCTCTTAGTTTATGCAATTTTAAATATTGTTGTTCCTACCCATTACTTATTCATAGAGCTAAAAGTCATGCATATTTTTTTTTAATGGGAAGGCTTGTTGATCCACTGCTATCTCACTGAAAAGGAGAACAATTCAAAGCAAAAATCAGTTTTTCATCAAAATTCGTACAGGATTGGAGTATTTTGAAAATTGAAAAGAGGGAAACTTTCATCATTTCTACCCGCTTTGCAATTTTAAGTATGGAAAGGATTAATTGAACTTTGTAACATTCACTTACTTGAATAACTGCTGTGACTGAACAATCCATGAGCTATCCAAACACTCCCAGCTCAGAATCTCTGAAGTTCTTGAGTCAATCCTTCCTGATTGCATGAGAGGAAAAAGGACAAAGATTAGCTATCAAATAACCTTGAATGCATCTTTGTGTCGCAAGTGTCAATATACTGTTTAGTTAATAACAATTAAGTTTATCAAATAGAGCTTCTGTTTCGATGACTATTAAACTAAACAGAACATTTGTAAGCTTAATTTCTCGGGAGTTCTCAAACATTTTCTTAACATTGCTCAGAAAACAAACTAATCAAGACGAGATAGATTAATCAAATCTCGCCACATTTTTACACTGCATAATAATAAGTGAGAGATTGTGAATAAATCATCCATGTTCTATCAATACCATATCGGTGAGAAAGCTTAGGGATCTATTGTTGAAACAAAACAAAATTGGAAGCCCAAAATTGACCACAACCTCTAATCCTAAACCTAACAATTCTGCTATTCAGAAGAAAAAAATCTGAAAAAAATACATGGAAAACTAATTTGCAACCTCTTATTGAAAGAGTGAGCATTACTTAACCCTACTACTCTACTAACCTCTCATGACCTTCGAACCAGGTCTCAGGTACATGTTGAGCCACACTCTCGTGAAGTCGCCAAGGGTTTGCGTTCCGAGCCCGAGCTCTGACTGAGACTCCATCTTTGTCACAACACTTGCAACCGTAGCACTCTGTCCCTCCTGTTGCTGATGTCCCTCTGGGGACAGCATCCCGTGAGATTTGCTCCGGACTAAGAGCCGTAACCGTCCAAACTTCCAGAGGCTGTAGGCATAGTTGCCCTCGGAGAGGTCCTCAAGATCCATACCCTCATTTCCGAGTCCTGCTGCATTCGTTGGAAGCCCTTCAGCTGTTTGTTGCTGTTGGTTTTGCATCCCTGAAGCGGTTCTGTGACCGGGTGATGTCTTCTGGGACTGTGGTGTCGAGGCAGCTGCTGGGATGCCGTTACCAGACTTCTGCCTTGTCAGCATCTTCTCTTGGAGCCTCATGATCTCATCAATTGTTGACTCTGCCTGGCTCTTTTTCCCACTGGCACCTGCCGATGGTACTTTTGCAGTTTTACTTTGACCGGCAGACATCTTTACAAGATTTCCTTGCGCAGCAGATGTCTTAGCTTTACCCGGTGAAGTCTTTTTCCTGGATTGTCCCTGTAATGGTTGTCTTGTGTTGTTTTCTTCAGTTGGAATCGATTGTTCTTTTGGTGAGCTTGATTTGTCATTTTGTCCACCTGTCAGGTCTACTTTCGGCTCTTCAGTCACATTTTGTTTGGTTGAATGCTTGCCTTTTCTGTCTATAATTTGCTCACCAGGGACGGTTTTCATGTCACTAGAGATTTCGCTCACCGTGCTCCTTGTGGAACGCATCAAAATGTTTAACTGAGATTTATCAACAGCAGGTTCTTTCTTGCTGCCTCTTGTCCTTCTTCCCACACGTTTCTCAGAATCATCAATCAGTACAGTTGCTGCAACATTTTCATCACTAGGTTCTATTCCTTTCCCATCTTGTTTTGCTTCTTCGCTGTCCTTAGAAAGCTTCATACCTTTCCCTTGTTCTTCATCCTTTTCTTGTTCTTTTTGCGCCTGCTGATCAGTTTGTTTTTGTGATTTCTTTCTTCCCCTTTGTCTCTTGGCGGGAACTTCTTCAACTTGGTTATCGGTCGTCATCTCTTCGCTAGAGCTTTGTTGTCGGATGCGGGTACTCCTCCTGGTCATCATTCTCACAACAGGAACTTCTTTTACTTTTTTGATCGGACTCGCGTTTGTTCTTTTTGCTAGCTCCTCATCTGCATTGTCTCTCTTAATTACCACTCCATCTTGCGAATGCACTTCAATGCTTGGTTCGTCTGGAATCTTTTCCTTGGTTCCAACATCACTTGGTACTTCAGATTCATTATCCTTGCTTTCAGCATCCATTGGTTCCTCGAGTTTGCTTTCCCGGGTTGTAGTCTCACAGACAACCATTTTTACAGCTTTGGTTTCTTCAAGAGTTTTGTCCTCAGTGGTATCAAAGCAAGTACTGTCTTTTTCAATCTTGTGTTTCTTTCTAGATGTCCTCGATACCTCTTTTTCAGCGCCACTCTGGAAGTCAGAATCAGTCACGATTGTCAGCTTCACTTCATCATCGCTACTGCTTTCACTGGAGAATCGCATCCGTGTGGACCCCAAGTCCACACTCAGGTTTTTCAGCACAAATGTCCCCCGAGATTTGCTGGCTTGTCCGATGACTTCCAAAGAGTCGTCAAAGTCAGAAGCTTGACCCTCATCGCTCAAACTCTTGGAGTTGCTCCTGACGTTCATCCTGACCACTCTGCTGACCCTCTTCTCTGGAACTTCTGCTGACTTCTCGCCTCCAGAGATGATCAACTTTTCTTTAGAATTTCCAGAAGTGATTGCACTTTCTTCCGCATTTGAAGAATTACTGGCATGGTCCATCTTTTGGACATCCTCACCCTCGGCAGCACCTTCCTGAATGATTATGTTGCTATCGCTTGCCATGTCTGACCCCAAGACATTCCCCTTATTATCCTTCACCTGTTCGTCACTGTTCCCTTTCCCCTCCAAGTCAGAAGAATCCCTCACATCTGGAGGTACCTCTGGTTCCATTTCTTTCTCCGAGGCAACATCCATTGGTTGGTCACCTTCATGTTTTCCTCCTGTACCAACTTCCATGGGTAGTTCTCCCACTTGACTGTTATTGTCTATCAAACCATGGTCGTCCTCTCTCTTTATTCCAGGAGTTGTCTGTCCGACAGCGCTAATATCCATTGGTTGTTGTTCTTCATTTGCGATGTTGTTGCTATTGCTCAAACTTTGTCCTTGATCTGCAGAAATCGATTCTTCATCTACAGATAGACTTGACTCTCCCTTTGTTTTAGTACCCAGATCTCCCTCCAGAACTTCAGAACTTGGGTTATCCTGTTTAGGGGGACTTTTCTCTTCGATGTGTTTCACCACAGGCGGCAAGCTGCCAAACGTCTCCAGATCCAAGATGGACGCTGCGCCGAAATCCCCAAAGTCTTCTTCTGGGAACAGATGGCCTCTGCGCTCCTCCTGTTCCAAGTGGCACTCCTCCGTGATGTCTGGGATGACATTTTGATCAGCTTCCTCGTCTTCATTCCTTTCCAAAACCTGGAATTAATGGAGGGAGGGTGATGGGGGGGGGAGGGGGAATAACTTAAATTAGTCACTTTCCACTTTAATTGATTTGAATTTAATTTAATTGAATTGAACTGAGATGAATTGGATTGAGCTGATATCATATATTATTTGCAAAAAAACATGAAAATATGTACCTACAGTTCATTAATAATGTCTAGCATAACAAATAAAAAGAAAACACACAATGGCACTGAAATTATGTAAATATGGGGTTTATAATTACAGCAATAACAACAACAACAACAACAAAATCAGGTACCACTATGCCTGGTCATTCCAAAGACTCTAAAAATGATCATCAAACAAAATTAGAACATGAGATATTACAGGGTTTCTTAAAAGCATTTTTAAGGTATACTCTAGCTTCTAGGGGCTAGCTTAGTTCCTTGCTAAGTCTATTTTGGAGGACGTGGCTCAGAATTAAACACAAGATCTTTTAGTAGCTAACTAGGGTTAACTTAGTATGTACCGAAGGCATACCCATTTAACCCGATACTTGATACTTGAAGAAAATATCTCCTTAAAAGCGCCATTCGGTGCTGTCCTGGAGAGGCAGTGCAGTGCAGTGCCAGTGAAGTGCGTGGATGTGATGTTCTATTTACAGGTGCTTGGTGCTACTGTGCAGGTGCATTTTCTGTTGGTTGTGTTTAAAATGTCCGCAGAGTGGGATGCGCCGCCATCTGTAAGATGTTGGGCATGGCTGCATCCCTGAAACTCTGGGCGTTTGGTAACATAACTATAGGTAAGGGGAGCATGTTCCAAAGTCGAATGGATCTTGGGTAGAAACTGTACAGGTAACAGTCAACTCAACACTTCGGTTGATGGTAAGAAAGACGATGTGTGCGAAGTTGATGACGGGATGTGACTGAAGTGACCGAGGTGGGGATTATAAAATGTTTTTGTTGCCCAATAAACTGTATCGTTTGAAATGCACTTAGCAAAGAACTAAGCTAGTATTAGGCAGTATTTCAATGAATCAGAAATGATCATTATGGTACATTTTCTTTTTTTAATACCTGGCAATAGCGGTCTCTGGAGTCAACCGTCAGCAACCGCTTGAGCAGGAACTTGTGATAGAGGGCGCTCGCCTCGTGGGGATGATAGACGTGCTTCATCAGCGGTTTTTGGAGACAGACAACCTTGTGTGGCGACGAGTCTGAATTAACTGCTGGAAAATTAAGAACAGCAAGAAAGGATCCTAACATAATATGAAAAGGTAAAGTTTCCCTTAACTCTTAAAGTGCCAGGGATTTTAATGCTATATCGCATTTGCGTGTATTGTAACTTGCAATAATGTGAGCTTGGCACAGCATATATGCTTCATCAGGGGTTTTTGGACACAGACAACCTCGTGTGAAGACGAGTCTGAATTAACGGCTGGAATATTGTTCTGCATTGACCAATTCTTTTTGAGATTTTGAAATCCCCATTTACTCTGTATATAGCCCATCGGGTTCTGGTAAGTAAAGGGACAACTTAAAATGATAGGTTATGAATGTGAGTTATACCAAAATAGAGAGGAGCACAGTTGTACACTAGTATGAGTGAGCTGCTCATTGAAATGACTTTGTCTGCCTTGTGAAACTACAAACTTAACTGCTTGTCCACAGCATCAGCAACTAAGGTATACCAAATATTAAAGTTGATGTAGATTATCATTCATCCAGTCGAAGTTAATATATCATGTTATGAATTTTTTAAATGGAAACTTACTAGTAGCCAGAAGAAGCCGGTAGTCTACCGGCGAAACGTTGCATTACAAAAATAGTAAGTTTTCAGTGTTTGTATCCATAACATGATATAATGTATACCAAATGCACAGCAACAATATTTGACAAAAACAAGGTCTACAAGAAGCATCTAGTTCACAAATGAAACATGTGTACAGATCTTGCTCATCTGTGAAACAAAACTAAGTATCTGAGCAGGATACAGGATATCTGACCTTTGACCTCAACTGGGATCTCCCACTGCTGGTCATAGAGGGGTGCATGGTTGTTCACCAAGGTAAGGAGGCTGCTACTGGACAGGACTATGTCTGCCTTGTGCATCTGGGCAAGCTTCTGTATGTTACTCTCATCTGATATCTGAAAAAAGAAAAAGAGAAAAGGTTTTAATCAGGGCTCGACACTTAACACTTGCCCTATTGCCCAGGGCAAGACAAAATTAATATCAGGCAAGTCAAATTCATAAATGGTCTTGTTTGATTGCCCGATGTAGAGGTATGTGGGCAAGTGATTTTTCTGATTGGGCAGGTACAATTTTAAGATTTATCATTTGACTTGCCCGAACGGGCCAGTAAAACAAAAAAAAATATTGTGGAAGCTTGTTTTATTTATACAGCGGAACCACATTATAATGAGCTCTGATTTAACAATACCCTCTCTACATAACAAAGTAACTTCGCTGGTCCAATCTCTTTAGATTCTTTTATTTTTCCACCCTGATATAACAAGATTTATTATGATTATGCATTTAATTTGCATGGTCCCAAGGTCGCAAGGTCCACTCTATAGTGAGGTTATACAGTCATTGCAAATATGAAATGAAAATGTAGACATTCTGTGCGACATTGCTCAGGGCACAGGGCAATTAAGTCCCCGAAAATGCCCCAAAAGATCCCCTGAAAATTATAAAAGAGCCCTGGTAAGAGTTCAATGCAAAACAAATTTTTGAGTGCTTTTTTTCATGCAGACAAATTAGCAGATCAAAGTAGCCTCCAGGGGGGAAAAAGGGTTATTTTCCCCCTGGAATGGAGAAATACACTTACGTTATAATTTTTTGTTGGTACCGGTTCTCCTTCGACTGGATTCCTGTTCAGTGTCACCTTTTTATCATCCAAACCAGGTACAGATAGCTCTGGAACTTTGCCCTAATGGAAACAAAATAAAAATTAACAAATAACTAATTTTAAATACGACCAATCATTAAATGAATTTTGATATTAATTAACTATCAGGTCAACATATTAGCATCAAACTCTGTAAAAAAAAAACAGTCTGCTTTAGCAAAAATTTCGCCCAGGAAGACTAGTGCCCCTAGACGCATGGCTCCACACTAGCTCTTGCCCTATTGCCGTAGGCAAGTTAAAATTAAAATTCTGCCAAGTCGGGTTGAGAGTAAATGTCTGCAGAACAGCGTAGTGCTAAGGAAGTGATAACACTCTCTCAATGTTAGCCTTCAGAGCATCATAAGAGGCCAAAACAAACATTTTCTCTACAGTACAACTTACCAGGAAGACTGGTGCCCCTATTCGCTGCAGAGAAAGATCTGAAGGCAGTGGAACGCCTGGGTTGAGAGTGAATGTCTGCAGAACAGCATAGTGCTGAGGAAGTGATAACACTCTTTCAACATTAGCCTTCTAAGCACGATTTTAAGAGGCCAAAACAAACATTTTCACTACAGTACTACTTACCACGAAGACTAGAGCCCATAATCGCTGCAGAGTAGGATCTAATGGCAGTGGAATGCCTGGGTTGAGAGTAAATGTCTGCAGTACAGCATAGTGCTGAGGAAGTGATAACACTCTCTCAATTAATGTTAGCCTTTAGAGCATCCTCAGAGCCCCAACAAACATTTCATTTTCACTACAGTACTACCTACCAGGAAGACTGGTGCCCCTATTCTCTGTAGCGAGGGGTCTGATGGCAGTGGAACGCCTGGGTTGAGAGTAAATGTCTGCAGTACAGCATAGTGCTGAGGAAGTGATAACACTCTCTCAATTAATGTTAGCCTTCAGAGCAACCTCAGAGCCCCAAACAAACATTTTCACTACAGTACTACTTACCACGAAGACTAGAGCCCATAATCGCTGCAGAGTAGGATCTAATGGCAGTGGAACGCCTGGGTTGAGAGTAAATGTCTGCAGTACAGCATAGTGCTGAGGAAGTGACAACACTATTTTAACATTAGTCTTCAGAGCATCCTAAGAGCCCAAACAAACACTTCATTTTCACTAAAGTACTACATGTACCTACCAGAAAGACTGGTGCCCCTATTCTCTGTAGCGAGGGGTCTGACGGCAGTGGAACGCCTGGGTTGAGAGTGAATGTCTGCAGAACAGCATAGTGCTGAGGAAGTGATAACACTCTGTCAATTAATGTTAGCCTTTAGAGCATCGTCAGAGCCCCAAACAAACATTTTCACTACAGTACAACTTACCAGAAAGACTGGTGCCCCTATTCTCTGTAGCGAGGGGTCTGATGGCAGTGGAACGCCTGGGTTGAGAGTAAATGTCTGCAGAACTGCGTAGTGCTGAGGAAGTGATAACACTCTTTCAACATTAGTCTTTAGAGCATCCTAAGGAGGACAAAACAAACATTGGGCAAAGTTTATGATTTAATTTTGATGGAACAGCACATGCGAAAACATGTGAAAAGATTTAATGTATACTAAATAACATCAGACATTGCTCAAAACAAAATCAATTGACCATGAAAGGACAGCTGTCCTCACATAATGTAGTTATTTGAACAAAGTGTCATTCACGCCTTTTGATTCCAAATCAGTCTTACTTCCATTTAAGTTTCTTATACATCAGTCTCAGCATGATTTAGTGAGCTCATAATAACTGTCAAAGTAAGAATTATAAATGTGCCTCCAGTCAACAACAAAATAACAAATGTGACTGCTCCCCGGCCTCCCCCCCCCCCCCCCCCAAGATGAATTTTTTAATAACTTACATTGACATATTTCACAGCAGCAGGGGACATGCTCATGTAGACCTCTGAATGTTGCTTGGCAGCAAACTCGGCAAACCCGTTGAAGTCCTGCTGGTCTTGGTAGATCATGGCACCAAGTTGCTACGGTAACGAAAGAATAAGTCAATGTTTTGAATAATTACTTGCTTTTATCTTCTATCCTAGAGCAAAACAAACAAATACAGGCTTGATAATTTGCCTCTAAGAAAACTTGTTTGTACTTTGTTTGTTCTGAGAAAATTCAAACTACAAAGCATTTATGTAAGTCCTTTCAGATGATTATAAATAAGTACTTCAAACAAATTTGAAGAGCCCTAGTAAATACACATTTTTACCATACCTATGGTGTCATATTCATCAAATGGTTTATAAATCATTAGACTTAGTAATTAGCCTAGATACCAAATAATTTGCCTGTTCTATTAACTTTTCAACCTTTAATTCCGTAAGTCCATTCAGGATCTATTAGAAATGAGTAATAATATAATAATATAGTCAATTTATATAGCGCCTAATATGATTGATAATCATCTTTACAATGATATTATTACCCCGATCATAGGATACAAAGCAAACCAGCACACATTGTGTGCACCATCTCCACTCCCTGGGGCGTCTCATGGGCATTGAGAAGTACTAATTTGCTAGAACAAGCTTGGAAAGTATTGGGCAGAAATCATTTCTACTCCAGTAATATATGTGAAAAGCAAATCAAACCAAAAAATATCCTCACTCTCCAGTGCTGAAGCTCCGCCGACTCCCGCGAGGTCGTCACCCTGGTGCCCTTTGACCCGTATTTAGCCTGGAGTTCAATGAACTTCTTGTGCTGGCCAATGGTAAGTCGGGAGAATGTTGGATAGTTGAGGTTCGGGTAAGGTGAGGCCAGACTGTACAGCGGAGTAACTTTCTTTGGCTTGGGCTGCTGTTGCTTAGCAACAGCTTGTTGTTGCTTAGTAACTTTTGGGGTGGCCTGGTCTGCCTTCAGGGTCTGTTTCTTAGCTAGCTGCTTCTCCTTTGCTTTCTCAGAGGGGTTTCTGTATTAAAATCAATAGGTCAATTCGATGTAACTATTTTCATTCAGCGAACAATAAAATGAAGCAAAAGTCCAAATATACAGGTATCAAACATAATAAAAATTTACCCATAGTTTTATGTGCCTCGTCTACACATATTTAGAAGCAATTTGACAAATATATATAAAGTAAAAGGGAAATAAAGAAGTTAAGAGAATGACAAAAGAGAAGGAATTAACTTTCTTTGCGAATTATTCCCTTATAATTATTTTTGTACACCTTTGAGTTTTGGATTTATTAAATGCTCATTTCAACTTCTCACCTGTTTTCATAACCTGATAAACCATTGCCGACATCATCATCATCATCATCATCGTCATCATCAATTTTACTACAATTAAAAGTTACTTGCCAATAGTAGTAGAACTTCACAAATAACAGTTTTAGTATGATTAGTGTCATCATCATCATCATCAACTTTGTCATCAGCATGCATCATCACCATCACCATGGCACTATTATTAACATCAACATCACCATGACCATCACCATCACCACCACCACCATTACCATCATCATCATCATCATCACTATCACCATGATCACCATCACCACCACATGCACCATCAACATCACCATGATCACCATTACCATCACCATCACCACCATCACATGCACGCATCATCAACATAATCATCACCATCATCATCATCGCCATCACCATCATCATCATCACCATCATCACCATCAGCATCATCACCATCACCATCACCATCACCATCCCCACCATCATCATCACCATCATCATCATCACCATCCCCACCATCACCATCACCATCATCATCACCATCACCATCACCTTCACCATCACCATCACCATCACCACCACCACCACCATCACCAACACCACTGTTTTCATCATCATCATCATCATCATAGATGTACCTCCCTCTCCGAGGCCTCGTCACAGTTCTGCTCCCATCTCGCTGACGCGATCTGATGTTCTCGTGGAGTCTGCTCAGGGAGTACATCTCAAACGCTTCCTCCGTGAAGAATATATCGTCATCTTCCATCTCCTCACCCTGCTCTATTTTCGTCGACGTCGACAGATTCCCTCCTTTACCTTGGTGAAGTCTTTCCACTTCCACCGTTGAGGTCGCCATTGATAACTTGGCCAGAGATTATTTGATGCTCACCATCAGGGTTTCTGTGACTGGTGCCTTATGTGGTGGATTCGCCTGAGCAAAATTTAGAAATAGATAAAACAGACAATGTAGAAAATCATGTATTCCTCTAGAATATACTAAGTCTAAGATCATAACTAAGATTTATTTCAATATCTACAAAGCTGAAATTTATCATTGTCAAAATTCAAATGAAGTCAACTGCAACTTTGCAGTCCGCAGCTAGAGTCTACACTTTTTCTATATTTACAGTACCATCATTTGCAAAAGTTTAAGACCACCCTTCCAAAATGCAATAACTCAAAGAAAAAACAAAGTTAAACATATATATGTATTTATTTTTCAGACATACTTTTATTTTCAACGCATTTAACCTTTGTATCACACTTGAACTGCTCTTTGACATTGTTTCCATGACCACTGTAGTAAACATGTTATGTAATCATTCAATGAGACTAAAGAATGCATTCCAAATTATTGAAATACCCACAAATTCCCAGGTGGTCTTAAACTTTTGCAAATGATGGTACAGTACAGAATTCAATTTCATTCAAGTATTGTATAAAGTTCATTAGCCCAGTGACCAGATGCAACCAAATAGGTTATATATTATGGTGCTAGGCTGGGTGTTCATGAATAAATATAAGGTCATGACGTCAGGGTACGTCATCTGCACTCTGGCGCGCGATGTGGGATATCATGAATATTCATTTACTATACATTGTAGGATTAGGGTTCGGGTGAGTTTAAGGGCTTATAGTTACAATGAAACCAACACCGATCATCAGCCGTTGACGTGGCCTAGTGGTCATGCTGTGGACATCAACACTTGGGTCAAGGGTTCAAATCCTCTCTTGTGACTCTTGTGATAAAACATGGTGAGTAGCGGTTCATTTAGTAAATGTATCATGCAGAGTTTTCACAAAAGTCTGAAATGACGTATCGTGACCCTAATAGATGATTATTCATAATATTCTACCAACCAAATTATTTGCTGTTGTGTTTAAGTCTGTACGTAGCATGATCATGCATAATGACGTTTTTGAATGTTTATAGAAATTGTTATCTAAAATCTAAAAATAAAATTTACAAATATGTCAAAACTCAAATGGTCCTGATCCTGCATAATAAATTGTCATTAAATACCTCGCTCTACATTTTGCCTGTAAAACATATTAGGGGCGCTACAGTACTACAGTAGCGCCATTCTAAATAATGGCCAACATTAACAGACTGTAATTAAATATAAAAGAGGCCAGGCATGAAAACATATAGATTTTTCGATCTACAGCTACCTGTCAGCAATAATCGCTAGCAACGGGACGGTACGATCACTTCGGCGGGGCGCAGCCCGTTCGTTACCACAGGTTCCGTACTCTTGTGAATCGCAGCGGCTAGCTCCATTCCCACGATCCTCAACACACGTGCAGTCTTTTCAGCCAATGTTGACCTTAATGATTTGCATGCACAAGATTGAAAGCGTAAGCGCCTGCGCGCGCCTCGTATGCATGGTTAGCACCGCGATATTTTGCTCTCGGCGTACGCGCGCGCCCAGTGACTGCATGTGCATCTTGACTGAGTTGCAGCTGGATTGTTTATCTCCAACTTTGCTGTGCAGTGTCTAATTTTTGGCTACCAAAATGAGTGAAAACGGGACACAAGACGAAATCTTCGTAAGTTTAATTACATTTTTTATCAGTCTAATCAAGACGCTGTTTCTCAATTGTGACTTGAGCGTGCGCCTGGCTGAGCTGAGTTGTGGAAAATAACAATTTGTAACCTCACTCTTCTGTCTTCACAACACAAGACAAGTCACACACGTTGCACACACAAGATTCAAGAGATGTAAAAAGAACAATAACATTACAATTCAAATATCAAGATTTCTTCTTCTTCTTCTTCTTGTATAGTCTGCCTCCTTCAAACTTGAAGATTTTTGCAAACTTTTTGTGTGTGTGTATCACCGAGTTATGTAATTACTAATTAGAGAGGCTACAGAATACCATGATTATGCATCTAAAATTAAAAATAGTATATTATTTGGTTTGCGTGCATTTTCAGAAAGCAAAGGCAAACTAAATTAGATTTAGATGAAGAAATCAGATTAAGAAAGATTTTAAAAGAGAGGGAAAGTATAGAATTAGAAAGAGAGAGTGCACAAAACCCAAACATCATTTGGGTAATTCCGTCCATTTTATGTCTTAAGACAAACGTTCATAATTTTTGTAATTGTAAGACTTGACTCGAGACAGAGTATTGACCATTTTTAGTCATGAATGGTCACTCATGCACTGCAGTCTGCACTGCACTGCACTGATGATTATTTCCAAAAACGATCTCAAAATAGTACATTTAATTTAAAAAGTCATTATGGTCTATGGTTTCCTTTCCATTGCCATTGGGCTATTGGCGCTGAAAATGAGTCATAAAAATGTTAATAACACATACCCTATTTTTTTAGGAGCCCAAAGTTACTAATGCAACTCTGGATGAAGAAGACGAGAAAGAAGATGCAAAGAAAACAAAGAAGGTAGACAAAGCGATTGGCCGTTCCAGATCGAGGTCATGTTCGAGGTCACGATGCCGACACAAGCACTCTCGGCACCACTACAGTAGTTCCCGGTCACGGTCTAGATCCCGGTCACGTCGACACAGACGGCGACACCACAGCCATTCGCGCAGCTATGAGAGGCGACACGGCTCACACAGGCACTCGTAAGTATTTGTGTCCAACCTGTGTATAGTGACCACCCAAGGGAAACAAGAACAGTGGCCACTGTTAACAGGTAACCTCTATAGAGTACCGAAGTGTGACGTCAGAGCTATTCATTGCCATGGGTGATGGTTCTAAACAATGTCAGGCAAGCAATGAATTGGTGATCTAGCAGTTGCTAAGAAGGCATTTGTCCAGCTCCAACCCACTGCCACAGGCCAGTATGAAAAGAAAAGTTGTTTAGAACCATTACTATGCCATAACAAAAGCATGTGACGTCACTACTTCGGTACTCTATAGACAGGTTTAGCTATATAGCATTGTTTTCCTCTGCATGGGAATACATTACTCATTAGTTGGCCACTATGGACAGGATGGCTGCTATAAACAGGTGGCCACTGAAACAGGTTTGCGTGTATTATGCTGTAGTCCTCATCTAAACTCTAAATTAAGCTTTGAAAAATAAATCATGAATAACATTAAAAGTTAACAACCAATAATATTAGCATAATCCATCTATAAAACCATCATAGCAATATGCCTAACAGCTCATGAATAGCTTGTGCTAATTATGTTAGTTATAATAAGTTTTAGGCACTTTTTATGTTATTTGTGTTTTAATACAAGTTATTCTCTTTAATTTGGTAGCTGATTATGAAGATTGGTTAATGGGTTGCACTTCGTTACGAGGGTTTTACTTTTTTTTAATATGAGAAATTGTTAATAAATGCTCCTCCAAGCAGTAAGTTCCTTTTGGAGCCTTGCCCAGTGTCGTATTATGACCGTCAACACTACAGGATGAAAACAAAAAATCTGTCCTTTTTTTCCTTCAGTGCCCAACCAGTGCAAATCATTCGGGGCCCAGTTTATAAAATAACCGTAACCTTTATATTTGTGTATTAACCACACATATATTATAAAATAACCGTAATGACTCGGCCATTCTACCGTATTTGCCGGTGTATAAACCACACCTGTGTATTGACCGCATCCCCAACTTGGGGTTGTCTTTCGAGGGGAAAAATGGGAATGGGAAATGGGAATCTTTGCAACATAATCAAACTATTCACACATCCCATGCTTTCTCCTTTAAACATATATGTTAGATTTTTGTACATAAAACAGCACAAGTCACATACTTGCTTCTGATTTGAGCATAATTAATAACAGGAAAGCCTAGATCATCTTTTTACTTTGGACACATGAACTGATATTATAGACATATATATATATATTTGGTATTTTAATGAAATATTTTTCTCTATCTCTGTGTATTAACCGCTCCCCCTTTTTGCAAGTTCTTCTGTATGTAAAAACCTGCGGTTATTTAAATACACCAGCAAATACGGTATATTACTGCTATTTCTCTTCCCTCCTGCAGGCGATATCGTGAAGGTCGAAGTCACAGTCGTTCGCCCATGTCAGGCAGGAGGCGTCACCAAGGCAACAGGGTAACGTTCATAACATTTGAATTCAGCCTTAGAATTATGTGTTCCTTGTCGGCTGTCCCCGCAAATCCCGATTAATGAAGTTCAATGCTGCCTAGTCTCCCTGATAATACCAAAATGACTGAATTGGATTTCATGAAATTTTCATCCCATCAGCCGATTTTCCCCGATTATTGAAAGATTATTGTCATTAGGTTGTATGCATTTGATAGATATCTCCCTGATTTCTGATGAAATTCCCCTAAATCTTCCTGATTGTTGAATTTTAATGTTGGTAGCTCTGGAAGTTGCGATATTTCAATTTTCTGATTTGGGTATGTCTTAAATCTCAGCTTTCTTGTGATAAACCGGTTATACTTCAGTAATTGCAACCGTATACTAAAAGGGTCTATAGCACCTCCAACTATTATAGTCTAGGAACAATCTCCTCCTGGTTAGAATTTAATTTTTTACTGTTTTTTTGTCTTCCTCTGACCAGTCAAATTTCTTTGCAATGTAATGCAATAACAATTTCATGTGAAATGATAATAAACTGCAACTAACTTTAAATGAATCAATCTCTTCTTGTCTCGCTCATACAGGAGAATCCAGAAGAGAACAAAAGTTTGGGTGTGTTTGGACTCAGCCTCTACACGACAGAACGTGACTTGAGGGATGTGTTTGAACACTATGGCCCATTGGAGTCTGCGAACGTGGTCTATGATCATCAGGTACCGTAATTCTTCAAGACTTTTACATTTTCTTGAATATAACAAAGTATGGTGTTACAAATTTGGTACGTGCACGGACTCCCAGTCTCTACACAATAGAACGTGATCTAAAGGGGTGTGTGAACGTGGTCTACGATCACCAAGTAATCTATTTGATGTTGCAGTATTTCTTTAATTTAACAAAAAGCATGGTTTTTCAAATTTGACCCAAAGACCCAACCTCTACCCAACAAAACGTGATCTGAATGGAGTGTTTGAACTCTATGGTCCGTTGGTGTGTGTGAACGTGGTCTAGGATCACTAGGTAGTCTATTTGACGTTGTAGTATTTCGTCAAATTAACATAAAATTATCACCATGTAACCAATTCGAGGTTGTAATATTTCTTCAAAGTAACATAAAAGCATCTACCTCACTAGTTTGGATGTTTTCAGGCTCACTGGCTCGGCCTATTTATGAATAAACATGATCTGAAGAATCTGATTGAACACTTCAAGCCTCATGTGGTCTATTATAGATCTGCAATCAAAATCAGAATAATCACTTGGCATAGCTGGAAATTTCCCAGTGGGTTGGCACCAGTACCAGGGTGCCTAGCATTTTTGTGACCAAGACTGAGTCACTGCTAAAGGAGATGGGTTTCTCCTAAAATTTTTATGATTTTGAAGCAATAAGAAGTTTTTCTTGGTGGGGGAGGAGGGTGCAAATATTATGTGTGTGGTGGGGGGGGGGGGGGGTGCCCCCTAGCCCTCATAGTCCTCATAGTCCCTCATAGCTATGACCCTGAATAATATGCATATTTTTTTTTTTTACAATGACCACTAGTGGAGATGTTGTGGCGCAATCAGATGTGCATGATCAATGTCACAGCATTTATGTACCTTACAGGCAGCTAGCTGGAATGCTCCCATGCAGAGTGGGAAAATTGCACTTTGTGTGTAGGAAATATTGCATGTTGTATTCATTGACTCGAGTATATATATGTAAAGCGCTATAATACTTACATGAATAGCCCTGTTTCAAATAACCAGTATTTTTAAAGTAGTTAACCCGTTGCTTATGGGAACCGGGTGGGCTATGTACAAAGTCTATGGGGATTTCAGTATCTCAAAGTGAACTGGTTAAACAAATAACCATTAATACTAGTTTAACAGATGTACATGTGTAACTTTTAATATTTAGTAGATCAATAAATAACTATTATTATATAGTAGTTCAATGAATAGCTTAATTATCAATTAGTAGTTCAAGACCATGTTGTGTGATTTGTGTATCCCTCTTCTCTTTTATTAGACTGGACGCTCCAGGGGATTTGCCTTTGTCCTTTTCTGCAATGTTGACGATGCTATGGAGGTATGTCAACTTTGGGAGATCGTGCATTTGTTTGTGTCGCCCCAAAACTGCTGGAACAGCTTACCATTTTATTTTATAAAAATTGAATCTGTAGATACATTTAAGATGATACAAACTCATTTGTTTTTGCAGGCCTTTACAAAAGACTGTTTGTTTATACGGTCTGGTTTAGTTTGTTTTTGTTCACTTAAAAGGAGCTTTTTATAAGCGCAGTAGAGTTTATATATATAGTAGCTGCGCTATACATATGTTCGAATTATTAGTATTATATTGAAGTAGATGCCAAATAAACACTCCGTGTCCACCCTAAATAAGATGTATAGTCGGATAGGGCATATATTGTGATTATTTAATCATGATAGGGTGCTATGTACGGTAATCGTATGCTAGTGTAGAGTGGAAGCTTGGGTAATGTTTGTATTGGTAGAAAAATTGAACACTCAAACTTATCACAGACATTTTCACATATCATAGAACCATTTGGGATATGACCTGTTTTCCACCTTCTTTGCTAGGCACGTACGAGTACCAATGGCACGGAAGTGGATGGACGGCGAATCAGAGTGGACTATTCCATTACGGAGAGGGCTCACACGCCCACCCCCGGTGTCTACATGGGCAAACCCACTCGGTGAGCAACGATGGCTGCACTTAACCCGTTCACTTCGGAGTTTTAAATCCCCATAGACTTTGTACATAGCCCATCCAGTTCCCATAAGCAACGGGTTAACCCTTTGCCTACGATATATTGCATTTCTCACAGAGTTAAAAACATGGCACAACAGGATTCTGTAGTAAATGATTTAAGTTAACCCGTTCAGGAATGCATAACGTGAAGATCAACTGATTATTTGTATGATTAATTATGAATTTTTATGATATTGGGCCTAGGACTGGTCTTGAAAATACTTGGGTTAGGATCTATGGAGAATACATTTTATAGCAAAATCAAATAGTCTTGATGAGGTTATAAGGGAAAGAAACATTTAAAAAATAATTGCTCTCTGTATAAGAGACCGACCGAGAAGACCAATAATTATGATAAATAACTACCCACCCCTCCTACAAAGCGATTAGTTTCTTCTTGCATCATTTGAATTTGTTATCACTGTGAACTTTTAATTGTAACCAACTTGATGTACATACAGCAGTATCCTTGTTGTTTATGTAATGTTTGACTAAAATTTGAAGACACATGCAAAAGACGGACACTATCTTTAATACTTTCATTTTGAATTATAATGTATTGTGTATTATGTATGTTTTAAAAACCTTAGCAGGCCAAACAAGAGTCGTTCAAGGGAAGGTGAAGGGAGCGCTTATTTCTGATCTCTTTCCCCCTATTACAGGCGCACGCCATCCCCCACTATTGCAATCACTCCTTTCCCCTTACTACCAGCGCTTACTTCTTATTCTAATGTATTGTGTTTCCTTTTTTGTCAAACTTTGCAGGCCAAAAGATTATTAAAGATGCACATCCCCTGTTTATTACAGGAGCAGTCCCTCTACCCTGTATTGCTATCACTCCACCCACCTTACTACCAATGCTCACATAAAATTATAATGCATTTTATGTTGTTGTTTTTATAATCTTTCCAGGCCAAAGCGAGAGTCGTTCAAAGAGAGGGGAGGTGGAGGGGGCCCGTACTACCGATCCCCTTCCCCCTATTACAGGCGCACGCCCTCCCCTCACTACTACCGGCGCAGTCCCTCGCCCATGTACTATCACCGTCGCTCCCCGTCCCCCTACTACAGGCAACATCACAGACGACACCGCTATGCCTTCTCGCCAAGTAAGTAGAGCATCTCTACTAACCCCCCCCCCCCCCCCCCCTCCCTTCCATCTGTCAGGTCAAGAACACATCTTTTTACTATTAAAATCATTGGCAGTGGTAACGTGGCCCAAGTTCAGCAAAAATCTAGAAACAGTTTGTTTTTACTTGGCCGACTGTGTCATAAGGCAAACAGTTCATTTCTAGCATTGGGTCACTAAACAAAAAGGCAAAATTGGTTAACCTCTGTATGTATATATATGCAAGATTGGTTTTGATTTTTTAAACAGCCACCAAAAAAACAGTTTAAGCCTGGGAATTTGTTCCTGAAAAAAAAATAATCATAGCTGTAAACTTGTCTAAAAGTGGACTGAAAACACATTTGTATTGGCCACTCTTGCTATGTTTTATATTGTTGAAATTGACTTTGATAAGGATTTTTTAACTTCTTTCCTGTTAAAAAAAAAATCTACTGATAACATTTTGTTTGATTTTCTTTTTCTATAACTTCTTTTTTATGAAGCTGTTTTTTATCATATTACCCTTTTCATTTCTTTATCATTTATCTATAGGCCGCTACTGAAGACCCATGAACAACTCACCAACGATACAAATCGCAGGTGTAGGCAGTTATCCTCACAAATTGTATTAACTTTTGTATGACCAGTAAAATTTCACTTTAAAGTGGGGGTGGCGTCGTGTCTGGGGGCGCTATTCAAAGAGCTCATTGGGAGCTGCCATGTTGATGTGCATGTTGTAGCTTTCGCATGCTCAATTTGCTCATAAATTTTTGTTGTTTTTCATTTCATTTATTTACAATCAGAATAAAAACATCAAAAGATACACGTTTACATTTGCATCAAAATTGTGAGGAAAACAAATTTCTAAAAGAATTAAAATACAAATTGTATCAAATTAAGTTGGGACTGCATGTACCAGCATATTTATGAATACATGGTGTTGCAAGTGAGTTTTGTAAAAGCGCCCTCCTGATTTGACGACACACTCTCTTTAATCCATTGATTGTGGTACCCGGTGTATCTTATGCCCGGCGCAGACAGAGCCGACTCTACTGGTTGTCATTCCGATCGGCTCAGTTTTCAGTGCCTCGTGGCACACATTTTGCCAGTCGAGAGACAGTCGGATGCCAGTTGGGGCCGATTCAACACGATAATCTGCTCCGACCGACCGGGCCCAACTCTAGCCTGATTGAAACCAGTCGGATCGGGTCGAGTCGGCTCTGTCTGCGCCGGGCTTTAGACTTGTGTGAAAAGAGAATATGTGTCATACCAAAATCTTCTCGGTCTAAACAGTCAAACGTGTATAGTGACCAAGAAAAGTGGCCACTGTAGACAGGTGACCTCTATAGACAGGTTCTATAACATTGTATTTCTCTGCAGGGGATCACTTGTGGTGTCCACTGTAGAAAGGATGGCTGCTATACATGTAGATAGGTGACCAATATGATACATTTGACTGTATGTCTGTATATTGCTTCTTTTCTGTTTGCTTTCTAAAAAAAAACTGATAACGAACAATAAAGTTTTGTTTCAGATTTAGTAATGTTTGCCCATACTTTCTGGCAATCCCAAAATGTACTTGCCAATAAACAATAATATACAATTAATAATTTAGATGCCGAACTCATATTTTCTTATATTTTGTTTTTCTTTGCCTTCAACATTTTAGCTTGAAGAGAAGATGATTAATGAGATTGAAGAAAACTCCTTGATACTGGATTTTGTTTTCAAAAGGAAAAAGTCTTGATTTGAAGATTTTCATTACGTTTCACCCAAGTTAGAAAATAACCGCTTCTCAGGCCTGAGGAGAGGTTGAGAGATTCGTGCCTCTAGTAGAATTTTATCACCGTTTACACCGTTCTTATCGGTTTACTGCGTGTAACCGGAGGAGATTATCTCTATAATACCACTAGGTCTCGGGGGGGCAGTTAACAGGGCATGGAATGTTGACGAAAGCTATTTAAATGGTTGAGTTGATTTCCACCGTGGTGGAGATCACGGCTAACTTAGTGAAACGTAATGTGGATGTCGAGACAAATGCAAAAGGACAGAGGTATAAAGAAGAAAGAAGACAGAAGCTCATATCAGGAAAGAAGCAAGAGAAAGTTCTCTGTATAAGAAGATTGGATGTCTAAAAAGATTGAAGATCTGTTCAAATTAAAGAAGATGTTGTCCCAAGAAGATCAATATGATGAAGAAGCTTGAAGTTCTATCTTAGAAGAAGCACATATCAGGAAAGATTCATAAGAATGTTCTCTGTATAAGAAGATTTGATGTTTAACAAGTTTGACTGGAAAAGAAGATATGATTGAATTAAAGAAGATGTTATCCAAAGAAGATTGATGGATGAAGAAGCTCAAAGTGAAAGAAAGAAGTGAAATAAAGCTCTTTGTAAAAAGAAGATTTGATCACTTGATGTTCAAGAAGATATGTTTTAAGAAGATGTTGTCCGAAGAAGACCAATGTATGAAGAAGCTTGAAGTTCTATCTTCGAAGATCACTGTCTGAATATCGAAGAAAGAAGCACCTATCTGGAAAGAAGCAAAATAAAGCTCTGTAAGAAGATATGATGTTTAGCAAGATTGACGGGGAAAGAAGATCTGTTTGAATTAAGGAAGATGTTGACCGAAGAAAATTGATGGATGAAGGAGCTTGGAGGTCAAAGAAGATTGATGTCTGAATATAGAAGAAAGAAGCGAAATAAAGCTCTTTGTAAAAAGAAGATTTGATCACTTCGATGTTCAAGGAGGTTTTAAGAAGATGTTGTCCGAAGAAGTCCAATGTATGTGAAGCTTGAAGGTCTAAGAAGATTGATGTATGAATATCGAAGATAGAAGCATGTATCAGGAAAGAAGCAAGTTAAAGCTCTTTGTAAAAAGAAGATTTGATGACTTGATGTTCAAGAAGATGTTGTCCGAAGAAGTTCAATGTATGAAGAAGCTTGAAGGTCTTAGAAGATTGATGTATGAATATTGAAGAAAGAAGCATATTGAAGCTTTTCGTAAAAAGAAGATTTGATGACTTGATGTTCAAGAAGATATGTTTTAAGAAGATGTTGTCCAAAGAAGTCCAATGTATGAAGAAGCTTGAAGGTCTAAGAAGATTGATGTATGAATATCGAAGATAGAAGCATGTATCAGGAAAGAAGCAAGTTAAAGCTCTTTGTAAAAAGAAGATTTGATGACTTGATGTTCAAGAAGATGTTGTCCGAAGAAGTTCAATGTATGAAGAAGCTTGAAGGTCTTAGAAGATTGATGTATGAATATTGAAGAAAGAAGCATATTGAAGCTTTTCGTAAAAAGAAGATTAGATGTTCAAGAAGATATGTTTTAAGAAGATGTTGTCTGAAGAGGATCAATGTATGAAGAAGCTTGAAGGTTAAAAAAGATGGATGCTTAATATGGAAGAAAGAAGCACATGTCAGCAAAGAAGCAAAAGTAAACCTTATGTAAAAGAAGATTTG
>JBAMJV010009098.1:0-43871 GCA_037951105.1 Echinarachnius parma | reverse complement strand
ACCCGTTGCAGAAAGAGGTGCAATCGATTGCAAAGTTGCAATTGATTGCTAGTCAGAAAATTTTCGTATTTGAACCAATCAGATGTGCGCATTTGGTCACATGATCGGACTTACAATTAATTGCAACTTTACAATCGATGCACCTCTTTCTGCAACGAGGCATAGGTGTTATGATGCTTTTTATTGGTAGTAGTCACCCCATATCCTTACAATGTGTTAACAACTAAACATTATTTCAACATGGACAACGTTGTCACTGATGTATATTGACTCGAAGTGTATTATTTGTTTTTATTGTTACTAAAAACAGTATATGTTAACATTGTACAGTCAAATCTCTCTATAGCGACCACCTAAGGAAAACAAGGAGCATGGCCACTGTAGAAAGGTGGCCTCTATTATATAGACGGGTTAATACACATGTTTTCCTCTGCAGGGGAAGCACTTGTGAAGGCCACTATAGACAGGTTGACTTTTATAGACAGGTGGAAAACAAAGGCAGTTTTTACTGTATTTTTGTTACACAATTGACAGTGTGGAATAATAAAGGGATAACATGCCTCACAGAGGTCATCAATCGTTTGCTTTTCTCTTGCCCAAGTGTAATTTATTTTAATATCATTTTCAATATAGTTTCACAATTGTTGCATGCACTAAATACATAGCAAATTTGCAGCATCCAGGCATACATAAGTAAAGACGCATACATTATTTCAAGATCATTCAATTAGATGGAAACAGAAAAATACAACTAAGACATTTAATTACATAATTTACAAACTAATACAGATCATCGTTATTATGACCATCGTAATTGAGATAATCGTGCGTATACTGAATGGAAATAGGAACGTTTTTTAATTTTGTCTTACTGTTTATTACTATTGACAAGTTTCTGTAGACTCGTTATAATTAATAATGTACTATTGTTTTGTCTTTAATTACAATACACGGCCAGTATTTGATTGCTAAATATGACAGTATTAGCATAGCAAATTACTACTGCATGTTACATGCATTTCATGAAAATTATCCAATCTTTGTGCTGACAATTCTTATAAAATCTTATAATATTCCTACCACTTGAATCAGCATGATTTTGTTACACAGATTCTGCAAATTAGTTATCATGACCACAGTGCTGTATATAATTATATGTAAATTACTGTAACAACTTTCTGGGCTACATACATTATATACAAGGTATGGTTTCAAAGAAATAAAATCAAAATGTATTCACATCACAATTAATTCTGATTGTAAATAGTAGAAACAAACATAAATACGTATCCGACACGTATTTACGGAAAAACAACCTTTTTCATGTATTTTGTTATTTTAAAAACGAATGGCACAAATAAAATATGCATATATTATATTTACCACAAGAAAGCAGGCCAAGATGAGTATGGAAGGAGTCCAATCCATGATTAGTTGCCGCTATCCCCTAGGAGGGGGGCAAGCGCAGGTCCTTAAAGATCCCCAAAGGGGTAATACGGGCTACGGGCGTGGCCCCTGTACACGCAATCGGTGTAAAGTTCCACCCCCTTCTAAAACTCCAATCGGGGTCTTTAACTCAAGAAACACAGATTTCCGTAAAGTTTTAATTCCTTGGGGTGGTTTCTGGACACAGAATTTGACTGTAGAAAGTTAGGTTAAATCAGTATATTATCCTCAAAACCTGGTGAGTATACTGAGAGGATTTTCTCTCAGAATGATGTGTGTACAGACACGCCCAAATTAGCGTGCGCCCAAGTTTGCTTGCATGCATGCATACCCACAGCACACAGTGAACGTGCAAAGCCAAGAGTACGTCGACTCTGCATGCATTATATCACTACCCACCGCATAATAATTTCATAATGCATATGAGTATGCCCGAATAACAATCATCATGAACCCATTTTCTTTTCATACATTTTTTTTCCTTTTTCATTCTTTTCATTTCTATGTCGAAAGAGCCAAGTACAAGTTTACACGGGCTACCTCAGTCTGATCACACACCCAAAGTTTCTTTCAAACTCACTTCGCGGTATGGCGCACCCGAACAATACCTCCAACCAAGTGCCTTTAAAAAATCATGTAAACAGGTTTTTGTTCGCTTTTCCTGTCTTCTCTCTCCCTTTCTAGTGCCTTCTCTCCCTATTTCATCCTCCCCCTCTTCCCCTGTCTTTCTCTCGATGTATTCTTCAGTCTCTTTTCTCTTCCCCAGTCTCTCAATTCTCTTCTGAGATATTTATTCTGTAATATTATCGATGGCAATATGAATACAAAAAGTGTCTCTGAAAAAAAATGATGCATAATGCAAATAATTGTTCCCAATATTCTTCTCTCTCTCTTTTAATCCACCCCTTTTACCCAATTCCTTTTCAATCCATCTGTCTCGCCCTCTGGTCCCCCTCTCTCTCCACCTCTCTCCCCCTCCCTATTTATCTTATTCATTATAATATTTGTGGTGAAATATGCAGGGAAATGCGGATTATGGGTGGAATTTGAGCTAGATTTTCAGTGTAAGGTGAACCTCCAGACGATTCTTTTCAAACCTGTGTGTTTGGAATGTAAAAAGTTCCCGCGCTATAGAACTTAGAGACGCGCTAATAGAAAAGAAAAAAAACGCATTGTGCAGAATTGCACAGATAACAATATTTAATACAATGCGTCATTTGATAATAAAAGTAAGCTTCATCCTTTAATTTTCATTTTACTTCTAATCCCACAATTTAAGTCTTAACATGAATGATCTTCTCAATGCCCATGAGTCGCTTGGAAGGAATGCTCACAGGGAGTGGAGATGGCGCACACAGCGTGTGCGGGCTATCATTGTATATAGATGATATGGTACAATAAATTATAAGGCGCAATATTAATCGGACGTATGAATTATTATCATAAGTATTATTATTATTATTATTATTATTATTATTATTATTATTCATATTAGTATTCTCATAAAAGCCGCATCGGAAATAAAAATAATTGTACTGTATATTTGATTAGCACAATTATGTAATTGCGATGGAGTAGCAGAACTACGATATAAAGTTCACTACGGTATATCAGGTTCACCGGCCAGGCATTTAAAACCTCTTTCGTTCTCTCTCTCCGTCCTTCTCTCCCCCTCTATAAAGAATATTTTCCTCATAAAATGTAAACGAAAAGTTCAAAAGAAACAATCATGAAAATATGCGCTGAAAAGAACGAGAGCCATTCATCCGATCACCCATTAAATAGAGGTATGCATGCAGCGAAAAGCTTTCTTCCAAAAGGCGCTATATCCACTGTTTCAAACAGGTTTCTACACGTGCCTATGGGAATATGAAAATTGAACTTTCTATATTTTGATTTTGAGTGAGTAATTTGACGTAAAATGTGGATTCCTAGATAGCTACGTAGCTTATAAATGTAGATAATTATATCGTTAACTCAATTTTTAATGGAAAGTGGATTTAGCGCCTTTTGGAACTGAGCTCTTCATTATTATTCAATGCATGCAAACATAATCATAATAACAACTAAAAATAGTTAATATGCAGTCATACGAATAACTTTCCATGCTTAAGGTTGCGTATGGTGATGTTTTAATAATACGGTCAATACAAAGAGAGAGGAGTTATGTATCATCCATAATGTATTGCACAAATACTTACAATAACATTTTTAAAAAGTACACATTTCCACCTGTCTAGTAATTCGGACAGCGTTGGGGCAAATTTTGATGGTGATTTTGGTGTTTATTCATGTTACAAAAAGAAATAGCCCATCATCTCAGAGTTGAGAATTATAATGGAAGTAAGTTAGAAATTCGGTTTATTATTAAAGGGATAGTTGAGTTCTGGTAAAGAGAGTACAGTTTTGGGCAAACTGAATCTTAGTAACCAACAACTCCACCATGCTCGAAAGGAATAAAACATTACAAAAGACGTAAGTAAAAAGCCTGTTATCAAAACAAAAAAAGAGCCATTGAAACTGAAGAGGGCGCTCTCTAAAACGTCATTGGTTTCAACCATTTTAAATAAAATATTGTGCATGTGATGTTTTGTTGAAATAGTGATTAGATAGAGAGATAATCAACAACCATTTAAAAACCTCTTTTGTTATTTTTTGAAAAGTGGAAGCATTTTTTGAAATTTGTTAATGGCTGGTTCAAAATTATCGAATAAATGTGGGGCCCCACAAGTATTACAAATGGTTATGTGTATGGATATTTCAGCCATTTCTGAACGGATTTTGATCAAATAAAGTTTATTCTGTCATTAAAATATTATGCTCTTTTGAATTTGACACTCAGTTTTTCTTTATCTCACAATTTTTTTTTGTGTAGCGCCCTCTATACCAAAACTCAACTATCCCTTTAAGGTCTCCGGTTATGTCCAAATAAATCTAGGCCCCGTTGCAGAAAGAGATACAATCGATTGCAAGTAACAATTAATTGTACATCATATCATGGTCCCGTTGCAGAAAGAGATACAATCGATTGTAAGTTACATTTAACTGTAAGTCAGATCATGTGTTATACATGCGCGAATCTGATTGGTTGAAACGCGCAAAGTTTCTGACTTACAATCAATTGTAACTTACACTCGATTGTATCTCTTTCTGCAACGGGAAATAAGGCTAAAATCAGCGGGACACGTTCCCCTCATGCCCCATGCCCCATGCCCCATGCCCCATGCCCCCCCCCCCCCCACCTCCTCCGTATAGCTTCGCAAATGGTTTCAGACATCGATTACTAGGGTCTTTTCGCTATGTGGACGAGAACGAGTTTCCCGTCCTCAAACGACAGTTTCTGTAAGTATACAGGGTGGCCCAGAAATAACGGAACGGGGTATTTGCCATTGTGAAGAAACGTACATAATAGGTTCACTGGATAGATACCAAACAAAAAACTACTTGACCAAATTACTGTTGTTGATATCAAATTTCTTTTTAAAAGATTATCTATCATGCAGTGAACCTAGTCTGTATGTTTCTTTATAATGGAAAGTACCCCGTTCCGTTATTTCTGTGCATTTGTGTTTGTTTGAGTGCGAGTGCGTGCGTGCGTGGATGTTTGTGCGTGTGTGTATACGTGTGTGTAAGTGTGTGTGTGTGTTTGTGTGATTGAATGTGTGTATATATGTGTGTGTGTGTTTGTGTTGGAGTTTGAGTATTTAAGTGTTCGGTGCGCATGTGTATGTGTGAAAGTGTATGTATGTGCATGAAGGTTGACTAAAAGCGAAAATGGTTGAAAGGCAGCGAACAATAGTAACTAGGTTCGTCAAGCTCCGGCATACTTCTAGTAGGGGCCACAAATATGGTGTTCACTGCAGTTTGGGGTACAATTGTTTTACTTGGGATATGGGATATCTATAAAAGTGATGTTTTTATTGATATATTTGAGAGATCATATTCAATTATGGAAATTAGGCCTAATTTGCATAGATACAGAGCGTCTCTTTGGACGAATTTTCTTCTTTTGATCCAAGGAGTATGTACAGTATGTCAAGTAAAACAATCGTACCCCAAAATGCAGTCACGGACCCATTAACCACCCTACTATTCGTCGTCCTCAGGTTTGCGAAAAGTCCGTACTATACCGAATGGATCAAGATCAACTGAAAATAAACGATAAAAAGGGTGATTTAGTTGACACCAGCGAGAAATAACTGTGCATGGGTGTGTCTATATAGACTCTGGGGTTAAAATCCACAAAATATGCATAGAGAACTTTTGTTTGGAGACGAGTGTGAATGTTTATTGACTATTTAAACAAGTATGACAGTCGTCCTTCCAAATTCCATATATACACCTCAAAGTGTAACAATGATACATATTATAATAATTGCGATGAGAGGAAAAATAAATACGAAAACAATACTACCACGTTTTAGTCCAAAGTCTAAAGAGGGCCTATTCAGCCTTATATCATAATGATCCGCATTTTGTTTGTATAGATTGATAATTGTTCCTTTCTTAAAGGAAAAGTTCAGTTTGGGTTTAGAGGCGCTTCGAGAAATAATTGTTGTATGAGGTAATGAACAACTAAGTGTACAATTTGAAAGACAGAATCAACTTTGATCAACATCGGTTCAGAGATAGTTGAAATATGCATCAGTATATATCCGATTTGCATGAATGTTGGGGACTAACTTTTATTCAATAACAAAATTCGCATTAAAAAGAATATATACCAAAATGGATTTTAAAATTCGTTTAAATTATTTCTCTATTGAATAATTATTGTAACCAAACATCACATTCACATGTTTGTATAACAAATGGATGAAACTTGAGGTGTTGGATGGCGCCCTAAAATGAAAACAGACCTGAATCTGAACCGTTTATGTTTTATACTACCATTCAACATGTTCAAGCATCATTGCATTATACGTAACTGTTTGTTGTTAATGATAACTTACAAGTTTTATAGTTGATACAATTATGCTTGACCGAAACTACTATCCCTGTTACCCTGTAGCATTGTTCTTCAAAATGGAAGCCAGTGCAGAGTTATTTTAGTACTCATCAACAGTTTGTAGTACTTTTTTTTTCTTCTCCAGAATACATTAAAGTTCCTGGGTTCCCTTTGAAATTGTTTTGACTCGCAGTCGGAATGTGTCACGACATCAAAGATATGCTATTCCCGAAATTTCCTTTGTGAGGATTTTGGTGGGCTTTAAATCCATTTGAAAGTACATTACCTCTATAATAAGAATCCTTCCCTTTCAAATGTTCCCATAGTTGTACAAAAAATGATTTCCAACATTTCTTTTTTAATTTTAACGAGGCATCGCGATTTCCGCCTTTCTGCAAAATTTAAATACAACCATTTATAAATCCTACACATTTTTTGAAATATACCAATGTGCATATAAAATAGTTTTTGATAATCTCTCTTTTGAATAATTACTTTGACCAAACATCACATTCACACTTATAAATGAAAAAATGGTGGAGACTTTCCGGTGTCTGGAGGGTGCCCTCTTGAGTTAGCGGCTGCTTTTTGAATGAAATCAGTCCTGTATCTGAACCGTATCTGAATATGTTTTACAACCATTCAAGCATTTTAAAAAGTATAACTGCTTGTTAATGATAACTTTTAAGTTTTAGTTAATACATTTGTTTTCGGTTAATACTGTGTACTACCCCTTTAACATTTGTTCTTAAAATAAAGATGCCAATGCCGAGTTCTTGTATCGCTCATCAAAAGTATGAAATACTTTTTCCCAATTGAATACAAGTTCCACGGTTCACTTTGAAATTGTTTTGACTCGCAGTCGAAATAAAAAAATGTCTATAAATATGGGTGCTGTTCCATGACATTAACATTCGATTTACAAAATGACGCCTTTTTCTATCCTGGTACCCACCAAGCTCTTATTGTTATAACCTGAATAAAGTGCATTGAATTATCCGTGGGGAATTTTCACCAACAAATGGACAAAAAACACAAAAGAAAATTATTGCTGATTCATAAGGGGGACGTGCAACTGTGAAAAGAAATGTGCATTCCATGTTTTTTTCTTTCTTTTCATGAGGATGTTAACCACCAAGCCCCCCCCCCCCCCCCCCCCCCCCACTACCCAAGAGGCGAGGCGTGGTCGGACCGATTGGAGAGGTGAGAAACGCGCAAATTATATATAGCACACCTTGGCCCCGTTGCCGAAAGAGATACAATAAATTGCAAGTCAGATCATGTTCTAAATGCACAAACATGATTAGTTGAAACGCACAAATTCTCTGCCTTACAATTAATTGCAACTTACAATCGAGTGTACATTCTCTTTCTGCAACGGGGTTCTTATGCATGTATTTCTATATATATTGACACCAATTTTCTCCTCATTGTTTTGTCAAAATTATTTGGGCAACCCCAACCCCCTCCGCCTCCCCCATGCAACTGCAGCTCACCTGTACACACATTAACCAGTACATACCACAAACAAAGAATTAAACTTAGTAATTATGTTCATCTCCATAACACACCGGTGTGGTGCAATGGCCCTATTACAGCTAGACACAGCCTGCAAACTATACTGTTAAATTATGACTGTTTTGAAATAATATAGTGATTTTGGCCTTTCCCTTAAATGAGACGCGACGGCTAATTGTGCACAACCATCGTAGCGAATCGGAATGCTTTTGAAATTCATATATGAACGTGAAGAGTATGTATGATCCTAGCTGAGTTTAACCATCAACACACCGGACAGGTATTGTATCTTCAGTAGCATCGTGTATGAAGAGTTCCGGTTGCAAGACGCAATAACTCCATTTCGTCGATTTGCGATTGAATCTATACTGAAATGGTTGTAGACCGATGGAAAAAAAAACAGTATCTATAATATTCCGGCGGTTGTTCCAATGAGACTGCGCATGGGGCATGTGGTTCGTTATTCCGACGGTTCGTTATTCCGACGGTTCGTTATTCCGAACACACACATTTCGTATACATGAATGTTCGTTAATCCGAAAATGAAATAGGGTTCCCTAATCCAAACATTTGTTGCCTTAATCCGAAGGTTCGTTAATCCGAAGGTTCGTTTATCCGAACATGAAATAGGGTTCGATATTCCGAAGGTGAGTTATGAAATGAAATGGGGTTCGTTAATCCGAAAATGATATGGGTTTCGTATTGGACCTTTCGGATAAACGAACCTCATTTCATTTTCGGATTAACAAACCCCATTTCATTTTCGGATTAACGGAACCTTCGGAATATCGAACCCGATTTCATTTTCGGAGAAACGAACCTTCTGAATAACGATCATTCGAAAAAACGAACCTTCGGAATAACGAACCTTTGGAATAACGAGCTGTAACCATAATTATTCCTTAACAAAAGATATCACATTTAGATTTGGTTATAATTCAGTAATCAAATAATCAAAATAATAAGAAAATTATGTGGCATATGATCGCTGAGAATAACTAATAAAGAGCGAATTGTTATAATTTGAAAGGCATTAAAAGGTTGGCAATTATTTCAAATTTGCCCAAACTGGTTTTTATTACGTTTTGCGAATAAAACTTTGTTTTTAATGTCATAATTATAATAATACAATGCCCGCACTCTGAGGGTTTACCGTGTGTTGTGTCGATGGCTGACGTCATTCTATTCATGCCCTATCTGAGTTCGATGTGTGTTTATTGGACTTTAATATTTGCAATGGCCGCCATGCACGACCTAACAAGATAAGCTGCCTGGGGCGGAGACTGGGCAGGAGGAGGCCAAGGGGGGGGGGGGGTGGGGGGGGGGGGGGGGGGGGGGGGGGGGGGGGGGGGGGTGTAGAGATGATACAGTATTTCACACAAGAAATGGATCGTTAGTCAACATGTAACATGACCAGCTATAGCAAAACCCTGCACTTGTCTGTGAAAATCAAAATGTAGATTTTCATACCATTATAAAGCCCTCATCACAAACTTCCATTTGATGCTTTGTTCTAACAAGTTGGTCAATAATTGGCGAAGATATGATTGTTTCAATTTTACAATCACAAGTCTTTTACACACATTATTATAACTTAAAATGTAAATTTCTTCAAAACATGAATTACCGACAAGTGCAGGGTTTTGCTACAGCCGGTCAGTTATGGTTTTATGTATTTCTTATTTTTCTTCCCACCAAGTAGATAGGGGGCGTTCTCCATATAAATGACAGTATCGGAGGAATATTGTGTATTTCCCACACGAAGTTTGAGTGTATTAGTCCACAACCATTATAAAATTATTTACGTTATTTTGCATGAATTTATTTTTCTTTCCACCAAGGGGGGGGGGGGGTGGGGGCGTGTGGGGGGGGGGGGCGTGGGGGGGAGGCGTGGGGGGGGGCGTGTAAGAACTCCTCTTGGCACCGTGTGGCTACGCCAATGAATATAGTGCATTGTGGTTTTTTTTTATAAGAGGGCGCTACTGACTGAAGTACTCACAGAAATACAATATAGAAATGGTACTGAAGAACTTCGGCATCACGGGCATGATCATAAAGAATCATTGTCTCGGCATCATGATAAATAGAAATACAAAATGTTGATTTAGAACGGTGTGTAGGTCTATACGTATTTATTGTATTAATTATGTTATCTTTATTTTCTCAATATTATGAATACTATGAGCTAAATTGGGAGTTAAGATAATTTAGGACGCGGCAGGGCAACAATAACCTAGGGGTTTAGAACTTTTTGCTCTTGTGAAGGGAAAAGGTTTTTAATAAATGGGTGCCCACGTGCCAGTCAGGCCAGTCATAAAAACCCCGTCCCTGGCCAGTGACTCTGTCCCCTAAAAAGCTGTCAAGGGGGTCGGAGGAATTACCCTGCATGCCCACTTGTTTGCTAAGTACTAGTACTACATGGCTCTGATTATCTGAATATTGCAAAACAAGGACTAGACTGTGAGAGTAAATGAGATCTAGATTACGCTATCACTGATATGAATTTTAAATAGAAATGAGCGTCCCGATGAGATTTAGTAACAACAACCGAAAAACAAAATAGCTAAGGAATAAGTAGACAGAAAAATTCCATCTCGTTCTGGAGGGGTCCTTTAATATTATGACGTCATACTATCACCTCCATTTTTCTGAATGAAGTGGTGAGCAGGTGAGTGAAACAACAAACGAGGAGAAGGACTGATTTAACGGTCTAGGGAATAAGCTAAACATTTCGGCCATTCTGTAATGGGTAAAGGTGAAGACCATCATTGTTGCTTGTTTTGTTTGTATGTTTGTTTGTTTTTCTTGCTCATTTATTAATTTGTTTAAAGCATGTTTGTGGTTTGATATTATATTTCGTGGTTTGTTTGTTTGCCGACTGGGGCATAATGCATCTCACAAAAATGGATTTTTTTTTTTTCTTCAAAAAAGGCCGTTGCTAGGCTAAAAAGAACTGTAGTACCAAGTTGTTAAAATTATGAGGCCAAGTGTATCCATGGCCAGAAAACCCTAACCTTAACCCAAATCGTAACCCAAAATTTGGTGGCTATATATTATGGTCAGATTTGGTAGCTATATTTGCGCTCAATTTCTGGCCATGGGCACACTTATTAGTTAAAGAGAAATGTTATAGTTATAATTATAAATATGCTTTAATTGTGTACCGAAATAGTGACGTCACATGCTTTTGTTATGGCATAGTAATGGTTCTAAACAACTTTTCCTTTCATACTGGCATTAAGTAGTGGGTCGGAGCCGGACGATTGCCTGCTTAGCAACCGCTAGATCACCAATTCATGACTTGCCTGACATTGTTTAGAACCATCACTCATGGCAATGAATAGCTCTGACGTCACACTTCGGTACTATATTGTGGGGGGAAAATAATACAGGGTTAAATGCAGGGCTGTTTACATGAAGAAAAAAACAACAGCCGGTAACACAAGGGGCGCCCTCAAGAAACCTACAAGACAGTATACCGACCATTTTTTAAATTAAAAAATGTGAAAGTGATGTTTGGTTAAAATAATTATTCAATAGATAGATCATCAAACACAATAATAAAGTCACTGCATGTGGTAAAACTTACCGAAATTGATTTTTTTGACTTTGATCTTTATAATTATATATCCTAGGGATCATACCCAGAAGTTTTTATAAAACTTCTTCTGATCCCTCCACATTCATATTGCCTTAAGTTAATGTAATCGTCGTTTTTCTTATACCTGTTTTATATTTTCTGTATGTTCTATAGTCTCCGTGTATATTGCTGTTTTTGTTCTAGTACATCTTTACATAATATGTAGTGACTTTTATGAATTGTGGAAATAAAGACGACAATTTAATTGAATTAAAAAAAACAAACATTTAGGCTTTATACATTTTAAATTAATTTTATCGAATAAAATGTGGGCCCCGTATCAAATCAAACGGATATATTTATGGACATTTCAGCTGTTTCTGAACCGATTTTAATAAAACAAAGTTTATTGTGTGCTTTATCAAATTATACACTTGTTTTTTAAAATTAATTTGCGATAAAAGGGTATATAGACCTGCATTTCGCATGTGTTCGCGGATAGTTGAGTTTTGGTAAAGAGGGCACTTCACAAAATATTTTTTTGTGAGATAATGAAAAACTGACTGTCAAATTTGAAAGAACATACACTTTTAATGACAGAATAAACTTTATTTGATCAAAATCGGTTCAGAAACGGCTGAAATATCCATAAACGTATTTGTATTCAAAAGTTCTCCGCCAGGGGACATTTTGACTTTTTAGAAGAAAAAAATGTAAAAAAATGCTTATAGACTACTTTGAAAAAAATCTAAATAGGTTTTTAAGAAGTTGTTGATGATATCTCTATTGAATCATTAACAAAACATCAATGCACAATTTTGTATGAAAAATGGCTAAAACCAATGAGTTTTTTAGAGAGCGCCCTCTTGAGTTGTAACGGCTCTTTAAAAAAAATGATAACAGGGGTTTTACTTAGTCGTTTGTAATTGTGTATACCTTTTGAGCATGGTGGAGTTATAACTATTAGTTTGTACCGTAATGGTGCAGGTTTTGGTTACTAAAGTTAAGTTTGACCAATAATCAACTATCCCTTTAATGGTATAATAAAGTGTGGAAAAAGAAAACAAAATGGGAAACATTTAATTAAAATGTTGGAGAAATTAAAAAAGAAAGGGTGAAGTGCCCCGAATTATACTTTATCTGTGTACTATAATTAAGTCTTTAAAAGGCGGTATTCGAAATGCAAACAAAAAGGGTCATTTGTATGCCAATTTCATTTTGAACAAGTTTTTTGATGTGTAAAAAGGGGGTATAATTTGCTGAAAATGTACGCGAAACGCCACAAAAAAGGGGTCTTTTTCACCGCCAGGGACGAGGGAGAAAATTATAGAAACTCTTGCCCCCCTCTTGCCCCCCCTATAGTACTCGGAATTTTACACCCTGCTGAACATCTGTGCACAGACACCTGCTGCAGGGATCACCGATCTATACCACAGATCGGTTCAATGTTCAATGTTCAATGTTCAATGTTTTATTTCTCATGTCACCCACGTCGTAGGGTATTGAAGAAAATCACATTTAGCACAATATAACAAATATATACAGATATATATACACATATTCAAAACATATATCACAAAATATAAGAAAACTAACATGTAACATAAAACAAACAGGAAGTAAGTTAATTGCAAATTTAAAATCGATCAAAAATATAAACTTTCGAAAATGTGAAGATCATTGAGATGATAAACTCGGTCTTGTCAAATTTAATTTCCCTATGAAACCGCTATGCAATGATGACCAAATAAATGAACAGTGATACTGACAAGTTAGCAGGAAACTATTAATAATAATCTAAAGTAAGTTTGTAAAAATAAACTATTCCAGAATCAATATAGTAATATACTTAACTTAACTTTCATAATTATGGGGGCTAAATAATCATTATAATATGGTGTGAAGACGATATTATTTTAGCAAACAAGGACCTAGGGATGCGGTATTTTTATTGGCGGCTTTGGCGCGCAGATGGCGCGCCCTACACCGCCTCAAACAAAAACAAACAAGCAACAACCAAGCTTGCAGACTGTGGCGTTCCTGCACCATAATTTACGGATCCTGGTAACGTTTGATTCATTTTTCACTTTATCTATTATCATAAAATTTAAGATATCGAATCATGATTGATCTATAGTAATGATATTTCACATATCATCATTATTTTGACGCGAAACCATTAAGATAGTTCATGTTTTGACGTAGCGGAAACGACAAACGTGCCCCACACGTTGAAAACGGTGTGTGCACGCTTATAATTTTTAAAATTTTTGTTGTTGAAAATGTTACAATTTGCAAGCCAGGCATGCGCAAGTGGAAAGCCAAAGCAAATTTAAAGAAGACACACTGTACAAGAGACACGGTAACTCTAAGATAGAAGACTCCACCCTAGAAATGTGATGTTTGACATGTTCGATATGAAACCAGGGAATAATTTTCTTCCTCAAATCAATCAAACTCAAAAAGACAAAGTCAATCATGTCAAATTTGATTAGCGACTTCAACCGATGGATAAATATTTCAAATGAAATTCTGTAGGCCTACACTTTTATGGAAGAAAACTGCTACACAAAAGATATTTTGTATAACAATCATGTAAAAATGTAAAGCAAATTGCGATGCGATACCAGGAAAATTATTCCCTGGAAACTAAAATTGTGATTTTGTGAAAGAATGGCTGAATGAATGCACATCTAAAAAAGTAAATGGTCCAGTCAGCTGGACTATTTACACGAAATACAAATAATATGCATTAATAAGCATTCCGGTCATTTGTACATTGTACTATTGCGCAATATCCAATTCCGTTCAACAGTCGATCGCTGTGTTTTAGGAAGCCTCGGTACGGAAAACGGACTGGAAAAAATAGTTTTTTTCCTTACATTTTGTGGTCTTCACAATGCCAACACTCAACAGAGTTGGTAATTATTATCAAATTATATGAATTGTGGATCACATAAAAACAAATTTTTGTTTGCATTTGCTGGGAAATGGCGGGGAATTGGCCAGCAAAATGTTTTTGTTTTGGATAGTGCAGCAAGCGGGAGAGGTTTAGCTGTAATTTAGCTATGTGTGAACATGGTGAATGAATGTGCATGATTAGTTTTGAGACTGCATGTGAGACTTGACCAATTCTGAGAGGTTCAATTATAATTTAAAATCTGTTTAAAAATGGTCGAGCACGAGCATCAATAAAGTTACAACAGTTTGAACTTTGTCAGCAATTGTTTGTGATGTTTGTAATTGTCGCCAATCATGACATCATTTGCTTGCTGCTGTCTGTGTTATACATGTACATACTTGAACTGATTTACAAATCTGTATCAGGACATGGTCCCCAAAATGTTATTTCTGTATCATACACACATAGGTACATTACAGTAGCATTGTGTGGAGACCAACCTCTTCCGCCTGCTGCACTATCCAAAACATAAACAAATTTTGTCGGCCGATTTCTCCCTAAATTTACCAGCAAATGCAAAAAAAACTTTCGTTTTTGTGATCCCTTAGTCATATACTTTGATAATAATTACCGACTTTGTTGTTTTGAAGATTGCAAAATGTAGAAAAAAGGGATTGTAGCCGTTTTTGGCGGTTGCTGAATCCGCCCTGCGTGGCTATATACAAATCATAGATATCTTCATAATTATCAACATCGTGCACTCACTCGGTCACGCGATAATTATGCATCAACATAAACTCACCTTAAACCGGACTCCTCCAGAGCTCCCGTCTTAACTCGCCCGTCCTCTCGCTCGGCGGACATTAACTTTCACTTCAAACTGTTGGAATCCCCGGGATTCCCAATTCCGACCCCTCGGCCCCGCGTGGAGCCATGCTTCTCTCTCGTGTGCCCGACAAACACACCGTTTACGGTACAAACAAGACACACAACGTGAAACACATAACAGTTAGGTCCTATCCGAAACCCTACTCAAATGGCTTCCCAAAGCCTTCCCCTTTTTCCCGTTCGTTCCCCGTCAATCCGTCTGGAATCCCCGATCCCACATGCCCAGCCCCAAACCCGTGCCGGAGCGCTACGGCGCCACACCTGCGGCGCACGTCCGCTCCCTCCGCACATCTCGGATCGACTGGCAACGAAACATGGCGTCTTTTCCCGAGGTGCATCTAGTTCGTGCTTGCGAGCCCAACCAGTTTGAATCGCCCGCGCTTGCGTCCTGTATTCCCAATACATGACGCCCGCACGGGGGGGACAAAGGTCGGAATCGCCGCTCGAGAGCACCCATTGTCTACCGCCGCTGCGGATATACGGTCGGGTAGACGCGAGAAAACCGCCGGTCCAGCGCCATTTAACAGGCATAATACCCGTAAAATCAGTGACGGCTACATTCCCCCTCGTTTAATAGAGCTGAGTTCCAGCATGGAAATCAGCTCAAACGGAAGGACTAGCCGCACTGATCTTACGGTATCCATGCCAGCAATTGATTTCCCGAACCCTCAATTGCTGCCAGGAACTGCCGAACCTGAAATGGCCGTGCGAGTGCTGAATTGAACACTCGTTAAGGCCACGACCTAGTTAGTTACTCAATGTGATGAGAGGACCGCAATTTCCGAAGAGCAATTGCGTGAAAACTCATCAACTGGCTCACCTTTTAAAGGAACCCCTACGAGCCAGGAGTTGTCGTAGTTGACAATATCCTGGAAGGAGTGAAGGCTCCTGTAAGGATACGGGAGGACTTCTTAAAGGTACATGTTTTTGTAACCTGAAGATCCTGCCGCTCCGTTTTACTAGTATATTTAGATAGGGATCGGGTCCCCTATCAACGAGGTCTCGGTCTCTTAGGGGCATAGAGGTGTCCGCACACCTCAGGCTCCTGAAAAGACCACCTGCGAAAACCCGTGGAAAACAATATGGAGACATGACAGGAAGGCGTGTTGAATTCCAGTGAATTTATTCTGGAATCCAAAACAAATCATCAACAGAAATTCTTCCCGTCAATCTCTAAAAATTCAAGTGAGGAAAGAAAAGGCAAAACAAATCCTTCCTTTCCACACCGGAAACCAATTACACGTAGAACGTTTCAGCCTATCACTTATCCTACCGCTTAGCCAAGATTCTCCAGAATAATCAAAGGATTCCTGTAGCGAGACTTAAGCGAGCAATAGACCAAACAAACATAATCCAAAGTAGAACGACCAGCATCCTTAATCATCATAACTACTACTCCTCAATTTGTATTTGTCGAATAATACAAATGAGAAGCACTCATTAATAATAAATTTTAAATAATCGGCAGACTGCCGGGACTATACACGCTCAATCGTGGCCAAAGGAGGGTTCTTCACTGAAGCCTGGTTGCCATTGAGGACAACCCGAGTCCTGTGCCTACAGCCGGTTGACGAGCTTGTACACCCCAGCAACTGCGTGTGTTCTTCAGAGTAGACAAACTCGATGAAACGGCCAGTTCGGGGACAGTAATTTTATCCCCGCTGAAACGGCCGGTTCGGGGACAGTATTTGTATCCCCGATGAAACGGCCAGTTGATGCACCGAAGTTGTCCGCTCCATTAATACAAAATAATTTAAAAGGAACACAACAATTTAAAAAATGGCTTAACCGTCCATTCCCCCTCCTCAAAGAAAAACTCTTTGCCGAGTGAGAATTTCAGGCAGCCCAGGTTCCTTTTAAATTCCGAACCTGATCTGCTTACAGGGGTGTGTAACTTAATTCTTCCTTAAAATCTTTTTACATCAAACATCACCCCTGTATTCCAAAATATCACTAGAGAGTTTACCCGAAATATTGACTCTCTGTGTAAATAAATTTAACACAAACGGCGCGATTGGGATAAGAAATATTTTCCTTCCTTATCCCATTATTTTCAAATACCAAAATATATATCGACTAATACCATAAGAAAGGACTTATTTATTGCCTCTCCTACTCACAAATTTCTATCAAAACAAAGTGAACAATATCTTAAATTTCACTTACAAAATTAATCCCCGTTTAAGGAAGACCTTTTTTCCTAAACGTTTCCACAAAATGAGCGATGCGCCTCCTCCTAAATCAATTTAAACAAATGTCCCAACAATTCTTTATATCCCAAATTAAATCAATTAATGAAGGGAGAACATTTGTCTTTTCAACACCAAATTAACGTCAGGAGGAATTTGTCTTCAGAATCAACAAATGTCATCCATCGCCAAAGGGAGTTGTTGACTATTATTAATCAATTATTCAACAAAAAGTCATCCCGACTTATAAAGGAATTTTATGTCTAAAACTAATCAAACCAAAGGGAGAATCATAACCCGATATCAGACATAAAATTTCCTGAATGTCGCACTCATTGAAAGGAATACAATAAAGTCCATCTGGAGCAATAATCCGAGGAATCTGCTCCAGGAAACTATTCACAGTGAGTCTTTTTCTTTCCCTAAAATATACATATATGTGCACCTTTGCCGTCAGTGCGATGGCAGTGTCAAACATAAGAAGTCACTGCATTTTAATAAATATTCAAACTAAAGACTCCACTGGCAACCTTTTTAATTTTAAATCAACACGAGGCCTCCTATGATGCAACCTTATGTCCAGTGTATGGTCAGCGATATCCAAAATATACAAATACAAATAAAGGCTCACCTCACCTAGCAGAATGTATCGTGAACATCTCGGTAGCTCGTTTAATCCTGATCCGTCCTTATACGGGTGGATACCGCAGTGAAGCGTGACCGATGACACTCCACGCACATGATACAATGTATATCATGGCCGTCATAACAAGTGTTCGTCTGTCGACTGCTTCCCTGTAGTATAGTCGATGGTCAGGACCTAGTGTAGCACGATCCGGTGTATCGATAGCGATAATGTTGGACTGTTGGTCGTAAGTTAGTAATCCCGAAACCGACGATAATTAAAAATGGGTCTAACTTCTGCGTGGCTGGCTGTCCTGCGATGAACTGCTACAGTAGCGAATCCCATTCAGGTGTGTTCCGCGACCTCTGAAGTTATGTGTTAACTATGGACGCGAAATCACGTAGCGAAGCGCTTTATTTCCATATCGAAAATAAAGTAATAAACCCTACAAAATATCATCTTTTCGCTGAGCGGCACAGCCTCATATCAGTCCATAAACATATTCTGCGGTTTACACGGCGTATTATCAGACGTTAACTGCATCCGGAGTAGTATCAAAACCTGCTGCCTGGGTGCTCCTTATGCTAAAGTGTTTCCAAGATTAGCAAAGTCGAACAATCGTCCATTACTAAAAAGGCATTACTTAATGAAGCGCGATCCTTGACTGCAAACGTTGGGCTTCCTCCGAATCCTAGTATACTTTTTGCTAATAACACAATAATCTTCGCTATCTATCGTCACTTTAACTCGCAAGTCCAGACTCCTAGAACGACTACACAGTGAGGAGCTAAACCTCTCAAATTTGTCTACGAGAACGAGAACTCCTTAAATTAAATATGAACGAGCTCAACACCTTGCAACCCTATCAACTCGGAATAAACAAATTCCAATTGATCGGACCGCTGGTCGGACAAGTCCGACCTGTGTGCATTCAGGCTGATCCTACTTATTGGATTGAAGTCGCTCCCGTATCCTGGCCGCTTGCATGTGCCCCGGTAGTAGTACCGGAAATGACGCAAAGACCTCGGACCATGTGAACCCGTCGAGTGGGAATCACTCGGTCTACTAGAGTCTGTTTCAATTCCTGTGTGAAGTTATCGCGATTGTATCCAACGTTGAGGCATCGAGCCTAAAAATAACCGCGTCCTAACTTATAAATTAACTTATTCATTCAATAAAGAAACATTACCATAAATTGTTATGGCAATGAGAGTCCTTTCTCTCTAACACCATAACAAAATCAAACGATTCGCTTCCGTTGTTTGTTGCACAAAATCAGGGGATATTTCTTAATCCAGTGCAACAATAAAAACAAGAGTCCTGTTGCCCTAAAGAGAACCGTAGGTCCAGCGATGCACCAATCCTCTAGCCGTGAATCCGCGAAATATAAAATAAGCCGAGTAACTTTCCTCTCTCCGCGAAACAAATGCTATCTCAACTAGAGTGAACGCTAAATTACCGCGAGCTATTCAAACTGCGAGTCCACCATAAATTATTCAAATTAATATTCTACCACTAATTTATATACAAACGACAAGTGACGAATCCACTCCAGCGATACTAAACTAGAAGTTTTGCTGCCGCGAGAACTCAATGACGAACTCTGGAATCTTTCCTGGAAAGAGAAGAAACTTAAAAAATAGGGTTAAACAAATGGCATCAAAAATATCTAGCAGAGAACCAAATTTTCAAAATAAATTTCCCCGGCCAAATACTTTCAACTCACTTTCCTCCCCTTTCCAAAAATTTATTTTATAAAAGCTTCAGCCCTATCAATCCAAAAAATGACCCAGAGCACGCCCAATTTCAACATGCACCAATTTTGAATTCCACCGGTGTGCTTAAATAACACCAATGACTTTCTATTACTAATTACAATAAATCCAAAATTAATTCACAAACGGCCATCTGCCCTTCAAAAACAATCTAAGGGAGAGAATGCTGAATTCACCCAGTGTCTACTGGTCGTCCCGTCTGGTGGACTTCCATCAATGTATAGAACACTAAAGGCAAACTATACAGACAAACTATACCCCTAAATAAATTCATGGCTACTTCGCCTTTATAATCTCCTCATATATTTACAACATTTCATCAATTTCAACACGATTGTTGTGTTGAAACAATATAAGCATTATATTAATAATCCATATAATGCTCCTCGCACGAATTTCCCAAGGTCATGCGAGTGATACTAACATTTTATATTTATAAACATAGTCCATATGAGGCTTCTCACACAAATTTAATGGAATTCATGCGAGTTATACTTATATTTACAAACCTCGCACGAATATTTAAGTTTAACCATTTCCGAGAGCTAATCCATACATCCACGCAACCATCACACACACATGCATACCACACAACACTACATTGTAATGCTGCGCTATACGGGAACAATGTGGGACAGTACAAAAAAAGTTTGTCAAAATTTCACACAAAATTCTTATCTTAAATTCAACAAAATCAATCATGACTGGCCCTAAAAATGATACAAGTGTTATATGAACTTACCAAAATGGTCCAAATTATTCTTCAAATGTCGAAAAAAATGGAAAATCTGCAGTTTTGGAAAATAAAAAGACTGAGAAAATCTCAGTCGTGATCCCTCTCGAAAGTGTTGCTGCTATCTGGATGACTGTCATGTATTTCCCGCAAGCTTCCCACACCACACGTGTTACCGTATCCGAATTCTGACACGGCGTATCCGAATTCTGATATGGCGTATCCGAAATCGGATACGGCGGGCATGCTTGCAGATCGCGAGTTGGCTTGTTTTGGACAATAATAAGCGGCCTCCGCATGTTGCGGGCGGGCTTTCTTTGTTTACGATGGGACATCGAGCAGGAAGAGAAAGAAATGGAACTTATATGACGATTTTTGTAAGTATGACTTATCATTTTGAAAATGAAATTTTGTACAATAAATCATAAAATCAGCTTCAATCTAGGTATGCAATTTTTTACTTTAGATATGCTGTTCTTTTCTCTCTGTTTGTAGTTCAAATTGTGTCCCGTAGATTTTTACCACTGTGAGCAGTAAATGGTCCATCAGGACCATTTACAATACATTGTAGATGTGATGCATACCTGGTCTCAAACTAATTCTCTTGACCTCAACCAACGATCTCAAACTGGTCCCATCTTGGACTCCACACGTCCTCAAACCAGTTATCTTGACCTCACAATACAACCACAACAACACATCATGATCACACACATGATTGTCAATTACCATAACACACAAATCTCACAATAACCCGTCACCTACAATCAACAATCAATACTGATCACACACAAAACAATGATCAACTTCCAACACGATTCCCTACGGGTGGGCAGATGCATTGTCAAATCATCATACTATTTATAAAACATCGCATCAATCCTGCAAACTACACATCAGTGACATCACTTTCACGATATGTACTACAACACTCGCTCCAAAATAATCAATTCTCATCAGAATCGAACAAAATATCAGTCTTCTTCGACCTTACCTTATAAACCTCGCAAAATCTCAGCAGAAAATCATCAACTCGGATAGGAGGCATAACAATAACACATACGCTGCAAGCAATCCCATCTCCCAAAACATGCATGCATCCGCATCGCAAAAACAAATCATGTACAAAGCCAATACAAAACGCCCAGCGACCAAACTCTCACCCGAAGTATTGCGCAATCGTTACCCCCCAAACCAAAGTTGTCTACCCGACCGACTGCATCAAAAAACAACAATTTACGCCTTTCTCTTTTATAACCCTATATTCACGAAACCCCCGAAACAATAGCCTGCATTGACCCCCGTGCAAAAAGCCACGTTGCCCAATTTTCACACATTAAATCAATGCCTCAAATCGGCGCTCGCCTCGGCCTCGCAAGTCCTACCAAAACAACAACACTTTCTAACCAAATCCACCGACGCAACTGCATCCCTCCAAATACCCCAAAAACCTCAATTTCCCTCCCAAAGTCCACAAAAATCCCAAATAATCCACAAAAATCACAAATAATCAACCAACCCAACGGGGCTTCCCGTATATAATAACAAAGTCCCCCATAACTTCGTAGCAGTAAAAACTTGAATGCGATCAAGTGCGCTTTCCCGCACGCGCCACGTGCTTCCAAAAATTAATAATTTCAATTTTCATCAATTTTCCAAATAAACACACCTTCCCCCCCATTCAATTTTTTTTATTCTTTCATTTATCGCAGCGCCAATGTAGCCGTTTTTGGCGGTTGCTGAATCCGCCCTGCGTGGCTATATACAAATCATAGATATCTTCATAATTATCAACATCGTGCACTCACTCGGTCACGCGATAATTATACATCAACATAAACTCACCTTAAACCGGACTCCTCCAGAGCTCCCGTCTTAACTCGCCCGTCCTCTCGCTCGGCGGACATTAACTTTCACTTCAAACTGTTGGAATCCCCGGGATTCCCAATTCCGACCCCTCGGCCCCGCGTGGAGCCATGCTTCTCTCTCGTGTGCCCGACAAACACACCGTTTACGGTACAAACAAGACACACAACGTGAAACACATAACAGTTAGGTCCTATCCGAAACCCTACTCAAATGGCTTCCCAAAGCCTTCCCCTTTTTCCCGTTCGTTCCCCGTCAATCCGTCTGGAATCCCCGATCCCACATGCCCAGCCCCAAACCCGTGCCGGAGCGCTACGGCGCCACACCTGCGGCGCACGTCCGCTCCCTCCGCACATCTCGGATCGACTGGCAACGAAACATGGCGTCTTTTCCCGAGGTGCATCTAGTTCGTGCTTGCGAGCCCAACCAGTTTGAATCGCCCGCGCTTGCGTCCTGTATTCCCAATACATGACGCCCGCACGGGGGGGACAAAGGTCGGAATCGCCGCTCGAGAGCACCCATTGTCTACCGCCGCTGCGGATATACGGTCGGGTAGACGCGAGAAAACCGCCGGTCCAGCGCCATTTAACAGGCATAATACCCGTAAAATCAGTGACGGCTACAGGATTATTTCCCGTCTGTTTTCATTACCGTTGCATCCTAACACACAACGTTCAACTGATGAACGGTACAGTGTATGAATAGGCAGTATGGTAATCTCCCGTGTATTACCATATATTGCGTGTAAATGGTCCACCTGAGTGGACCATATACTTTGTAGATGTGGTATCATAGGCATTATGAAAAAGTAAACTCATCTACATGTACAAGAGGCCCAAAACCACTAAATATGCACCATTAGTGAAAAAGTGTGTCTCCAGTGATCCTGGTCTTCTAGAGAAGAGATTTAACTTTACACCAGTTAAATTGTACTTTTACTTGATAGTGAGGGTCCTTCTCGTAAAAGTAACCATAAATTCAAAGTGATTGAAAGTAAAATAAACAATTGACAGGGGATAGAATATGGCCGAGGTATCAAAAACCCCATGTCGCCAAGACAAAATCGTTCAGTTTTTCCAGGTTTGTAAAAAAATAAGAGTACACAGGAGCAAAATAAGTGCGGTTTTACGACAGCAGCACAGTGTTCTATGAAACATAATACAAAATGTTATGATCCCACTTTATTTAAAATGTTGATGGCCATTGGAAATGTGTCGCCAAATCTAGTGAAACCTACGTTACCATTATCTTACTAAATAAAGGGATATGCTTAGATGCTCACATCTGTACAGTTATCTTATTTTTCTAATGATGAGAACATGGCATACAAGTAAAAACATATTTAAAAGTCAAGATACAAAAGAAATGTGACTGGGAATATAAGAAAGGGACGGATAAAATAGTAGATTTAAGAGGTGTAACATACGTTACCACGAATTTTAAATATAGGTAACCACTATGATGTAAATTACTCTACTGGAGTTCAGGCCAATGAAGTAGATTGATATCACACAAAAAATGAAAATTAAGTTTAACTAAATGTTGCTTAATCAACCAAATGATGTAACATACGTTACCAGGTGATGTAACATACGTTACCAGGTGTAAACAAATGTGTGTGGGATATACTTAATAACTATCTAAATTGATAGCAAACTGGTTAACGTCATCTATATGTGGTTAAGGGTGAGCTTAGCAATCATTTCCAAGGCCAAAATTGTATTCAAACAACACTAAATGTAACATACGTGACCAATTTGAAACATACGTTACGGCCAAATTACATATCTTTGGAAATCGTTAACGGACACCTGACTAGATGAATGTTCACAAAATATGTTTTAGTGGTTTTATTAACACTTCATTGTTTTTTTTCATGGTTGTAACATTCAGTTAACAACTTTGAAACTAACTAGCTAACATGTGAAATGTTGATGGTAACGTATGTTACACCTTTTCATCAAAATGAAGCACACATTTCTTGCACAGTAACATTACGTGCTCATTTTCTCGGAGTATACTACCAAGTATGCACTTTAGATTGGCATTAAAATCAAACGTTTAGCAAGAACTTTATTTTTGACATTTTCTGACTTTTCAGTTGTACATAATTAGTGGTTTTGAGCCAAGACAACATTATCAAATTAACATGATTGTTACCTAAAACTTTTTAACAGAGCACCCTTGCAAGTCTTGACAAGACTTCACAAGAGGCTTACTGGAATATAATTTCCTATTGGTCCCTAAAGTGGGTTGGAATGTATGTAAATGAGGAGGCGCTCATGCTTGAGCGCTCCCGGGAGTTATACACGTTGAGTACGTGGGCGTGAGACGCCATTGACCTTATTCTACGATGAGCGAGCTAGACGCCGTTTAATATCGCGCGCCGTTTTTAAACCTGCACTTCGATTTGCACGTTGTTTTGATATAGTGCAAGATGTTCTTCGTTTGATGGATTTTCCCGTGTATATATTGGTCGTTTGTTCTATCATGGCGACTGACGCGGGCGGTGCTGGAGAGCATCTGCATTTTGTTAACTTTACGGTAGAGAGCGTCTCTGATATAGGGAGGGTAAGGAATTAGACGAGGATTTAGGGCAAGCCGAGCCACTGGCGCAGGAATTGCCAGTCCAACGTTGGAGGCAAGGGCAAGGATGGCTCCAGCTTCTAGCAGCACTTTGGATGAAGGTAGGATAGAGCTTGCCTTTTTCGCCTTTGGTTGTGTGGATGATGTTTCTGGTTTATGAGGACCATAGTGGGAACATGATATTTATGTCGATCGTGCAAGTGTGTATGACATGTGGATTTGCCCGGCTTAATTGGCCGTTATGTGCCTTGCTTTCCCCAGGTGCACCTGCACAAGGGTATGTTACTACAGTGGTAGTCCTGATGTGGACTTTTACTCAATGTTATATGTGATATTTGGTGTTCGTGCAACAACATTTTATACCCTCTTTTGATGTTATGATCCTTGATTTTGTTTTTTCTTGTTAGCGGTTCCTGGAGTTCTGGGCGTCTCCCACCGGCTCCACCACCTATACAGTTTGTGTATAGCATACAGAATCAGAATATAGAATTTCGCTCGGCGGGGCAGTTGATTGCCGAGTGGTGTTGGCGAATTCACCTTGATTCAGTTGATAATTAATGTGTTAATGGTTGCGACCGGACGCTAGCGGTATAGAACAAAGGCACCACGGAGTGTGCGGTGTCATGTGTAACTTACAAAGTATTTTACACATGACAGAACTGGTATGGCGTTTCCGGGGGTGGCGACCGACAGACGTGGTGTAGGCCTATAGATTATTATGATGAGGCATAGTGTTACGTTTTCCGCTATTATGTGAAAGAATATAATTGTACTAATATAGGATTATTTAAATTTGGCCAGGAGACTACTAATTTATATATTTGTGAGATTACATTACGCTGCGTGTATAACGACCACGAGGACTGTGTATACGCGGTGTTCGCTATATACGGGCTATATCTCCCCCAGCAATGCCAGGCGGATAATGATGAGGTTCGGATTTTATATACAAGCCCTATTTAAATATTTATTTAATAATATTGATTAATATTGATGTATTCGGCTACTTTCCCGAGACTGGACTTGGGCTTTAAGCCCCGTTTGATTGTATTGTAGGAGGAGTTGTTCTCACGTAGGGCCTTCAGGAGAGGGGGGATACCACATCGGGGATAGTGGAGCGCACGGAGCCACTGGAGGTGTGGACGAACGGTACGAAGTCGAGTTCGATTTGTCTAATTTTTATGAGTGCGAGCAAGGCCCAACAGAACCCATAGTTCGTGGCAGGATGAAGGCTAATATTGCCTTTTGGCGCGAGATTGGGGTCCCAGACGAAATATTGGGGGTGATCGATTCGGGATATGGAATTCCCTTTTTGTTTACGCCGGCTCCGGTGGTTTTTAAGAACAATAAGTCAGCCAGAGACAATCCAGTCTTTGGTACCGAGGCTGTGCTAGATTTAATAAAGAAGATTTTAGTTAGTGAGCTTTTTAGTGTACTTGAGTATGATAACCCTCTCTCTGTATTAGTTTAAAGCTCTGGTAAGAAGCGATTGATTTGGGGTTTGCGCTATATAAATGAGTATGTTTGGAAACAGAAAGTATGCTTCGAGGATTGGGAAGTAGCGCTGGAATATTTTCAGCAAGGAGACTATATGGTTTCGTTTGACTTTAAGTCAGGTTATCATTATATAGATATTTTTGAAGGGCACTGGAAGTACCTTTGCCTTAGTTGGGAATTCGACGGCAATGTTAGATACTTTTCTTTTAGAGTGTTGCCATTTGGCCTGTCGACGGCCCCATATATTTGTATTAAGACGATGAGGCCGTTGGTCAAGCATTGGAGGAGCAAGATGCCTTTGTGGTAGTGTTCTTAGATGATGGTTGGTTTCGGGCGCCTTCCTTTTTGGAATGTGACCGGGTTGCTAAGTCGGTAAAATCAGATTTGCTCCTTGCGGAATTGGTCCCCAATGTGGAGAATTCGGTGTGGTCCCTCACTCAGAAAATCGAGTGGTTGGGTCTGTCCTGGGATGCCAAGGAGGGTGCTTTGAGGGTAAGACGGCGTAGGGTGGAGGACATAATGTCATGTGTTGAAAGTATTATTATAGATCTGTCATACACTCAGGAAATTAGAGTGCTTTGTGGGGAAGGTAATATCACTCCTCCTGTCGTGGGACACATGGTTCAGTTGAGAACTCGGTTCTCTAGCATGATTATTGCTGAGAGCGACCACTGGGACAGGAGATTTAGTTTGGCTCCCCGGGGCAGAGTGATAAAGGAATTGTTTTTCTGGAAAGAAAACGTTGAGAGGTTGAATCTAAGACATGTTTTTCGATACTCTTTGCCGCAGGTGCTTGTCTTTTCGGATGCCAACCGTGTCGGGTGCGGAGCCTGGTCGGCAGAGTGCGGAGGGATCGAGTTCCGTTATACCTGGTCCGAGGAGGAACAAGGTAAAGCTCCACTTGGAGAGAATTGAAGGCCGTTGCACTGGCAATTACGGCATTTGTTCATGATCTGAAGGCCCAAACAGTCAAGGTGCTCACTGATAACACTGGGGTAGAGGCTATTTTGAGATAGGGTTGTATGATCGAGGAAGATTTACAGCATATGAGCATTGGGGTAGTTGACTATTGTGCGGGGCAGGATATTGAGTTACACGTTCAGTGGATCCCGCGTAAGGGCGGACTGTCTCAGTAGACAGGTCGATTGGGGAGTTTCGATGACATTTTTTAGGTGTGGGGGCTGCACACGGTGGATAGGTTTGCTGACGATTGTAATACGGGTTACCAATCTTTAATTCTATGTTTTTGTGTTTGAAGACATTTTTGGTTGATGCTTTTTCGGCATCATGGGAAGGCCACAATAAGTGTCTTGTGCCTCGGGTTGAATTGGTTGGGCAGGCTGTTAAACATGTTTAAGCTTGTAGCGCTGTTGCTACTTTGGTGGTCCCGGCATATGGCCGTCGACCCCATTTTGCATGGTTAAACGAGTGATGTTTTTAGACTCTATCTATATTTTGGTACAGGGGCGGAAGAGAAGCTCTGTTTTTGGTTCGGACCGGTATAAGAGTGGGGTTCTTTGCGTTAGGTTGGGCTCTAGATAGGCCGGTCATCATGCGGATTGATGGTAAACATTGTTATTGTTTTATACGCTGGTGAGGGTGTTATTATGCATGACAGGACTTGGACGGAGACTGTATCACTGTGGAGGGCATGGTATATTGAATCAAATGCACTGGCATTGAAACTTTGAGAAGTTTGTGGTTGTCCTGCCTGAGAGATTCTATGCTCACTGGAGCTTCAGAATGTGATACCTGCACACTGATCTTGTGGTACGACAGAAGTGGTTTTACTTCCTCACAGGAGGTTGGTTTTCATATGCTTTTTTCCCCTGCATTATACTGTCCAGTTTGAAGCTTCGCTGCAGAGGGTGCTGGATGCATCAAGGGCGGGAAGTAGAGTGAAGACGCACAGGGGGCAGTCGATGTCTGCAGGAAATGGTGTGACAGACCCAGAGGGTCACAGTCCATGGATAGCCCGGAAGAGATGGCAAGGTACATGATATTTATGTTCAGCGAAGGCACATGCGCCATATAGCAGAATGGAGACTGCGTTTTTTGCGTTGAAATGGTATTTTGATTGTTTTAACCGTTTTCTGGGTGACAGGAATCCGTGTTAGTCGTAGTTTTTGAGATTGTTGTCGGACGGGATGAAGAGGATTTTGGCACGTCCGGTAGTGAGGAAGGAATCGGTTATGCCGGATATACTTTGGAGAATGGTGACACGTCTTAATACTGACAGTATGAAGGATTTGAGAACATGCTCTATGTTTTTGGTCGCGTACGCAGGATTCCTTAGGTTTTATGAAAAGATTAACATTAAGCTCATGGACGTTGAAGTTTGTTCATCCCATATGAAGATATTTCTTGAAAGGAGTAAGACGGATCAGTTCAGAGAAGGGGCATGGGTGGTCATAGCTTCCACAGGGAAGGTTACCTGCCCAGTCCGTATGCTCAACAGGTATTTGAGCAGTGCAGGCATTGGTGATATGTCCTCGGAAGAGTTTGTTTTTAGACCCCTTTCTTTTTGTAAGTCGGTACAATCGTATACATTGAGGAAGGGTAAATTGTCGTACTCGAGATGTAGAGACATTTTTGAGGAAACCCTAGAGGCGATAGGGGAGAATTCTAAGTTGTTAAGGCTGCATAGCCTGAGCGCCGGGGCGCGACAGCGGCAGCAGAGATCGGTGTCCCGGACCGTCTGTTTAAGAGACACGGGAGGTGGGTTTCTGATTCATTAAAGGACATGTATGGCAGGGAGTCCCTCGAATGACATTGTCGTTTTTACTTGGGACGCGATGGATCGGTGATGTTTAGGCACGGTTAGAGGCTTTATATACAGTAGTCATATGTTAGTAATATTGACTTTCCTTATAGGCTAAGGAGCCTCTGTTGAAGGACGTTTCGTTTGTTATATTGCATGTTTTGCCCTTTTAGGGCCGATTATTTGTGGGGTGTTATGTTTGAGGGACCCCGAGAACGAAATTTGAATCCATGCAGATTTGTAGGAAAAGAGAATATGGATAGATGAATATTCTCACTCAATGTGTTGTGATGGTCCCCTTTTATAGTAAAGGCGTATGTTTGGATATGGGCGTTGGTGGGTTCAATGAGATAGTTGTAGAACAGCTTTGAAAATGGGTAGTTTATTTAGATTTGGTTCCTGTGTAGAGGCAGAGAATATGCATTGTTTGAATTAAATTGATAAATGTGACTTATTACTGTGAAGCCTTGTATAGGTTTCAGAGGGCAGTATTGTTTAGTTGATGTTGCGCACAGTTCTTCCCGTTCTTTAACGACTTGACGTGGGGAGGCAGGAGCGTATAGTGCTCGTCGCTGAAGTTCGGTGCTCCCCAAAAGGTAATAAAGATTATATGTGTACTAACATAGTTCTAACACACGGCAGGTTAAATAGGAAAGTATTTATTTCCGTTTGAGCCTGCGAATTAGTAAATAATACTGCTTAATACCACCCCTGCAAGTCAAGGGGCTTACTGCGTAAGCCCCTTGCGACTGTAGTGCGAAATAACGGTATGACAATCCATACGATTGGAATGACAAAACAGTTTCTTGCAGTTGCTTACTTTCTGCAAAATAAATCCGCTCAAATTTGTCATAAGGTGATACAAATGTGAATTGTTACGGCGGAATATGTGTGAAATCAAAATACAGCACCACAAAATTAGCGTAAAATTGATATTTTGTGCTTACCTCTGCTCGGCATCTGTCGCAGTAGACACATAACATGTAATACACGGGGCTCCGTGACTTTTGTATAGATCGTATGTGTATATGGTTAGCTAAATTCAAGACACCAAGTCAAATATGTTGACAATTTAATTGGTTTTGTCCAAAAATAATTGCTGTCAGCTGCTATTTAATATAATCTATAAATATTATCAAACTAAGAAAACTAATTTAGATGTGTACTACTTCCAATTTTATTGATTTACAATCAATTTACGATGTCAACAAATTATAAAAAACATATTGTGCGACTTGATCGAAAGGCTACATGTACCGTTATGCGGACTACCGGTATCAAAATCTGATTCAGCAGTCGCGTGTTGTTTGTATTGACGTCTCTTTAGTCGGATTACGCAGCAGTTCGCTACACAATCTCGGTAGTTGGCTATGATAAAGCCCTCTACGTTCGATATATGTAAACGGCACATCGTAATTTTATCATCGCGCGCCCTACACTTCGATGACTGTGGTTAATTCAATGCTAGTAATCGCCGTGTGATATTTTGGACCGGAAAATATCACATTTTTACTGCAGGATTTTTACAAGGGAATATACAAATCGATTGGAAACGCTTTACATTGTTCATGAGGTGAGTTTTTGACTTTGATGTTGTGTAGTTATTTTTATGAGCATTTTAATTTAAAGTGGCATGATCGTATGTGGCCGTATTGTATGCATTTATATTGCGCCACATACGAAAAAGTCTACACCTGGCTTAATACTAATAGGCTACACCTGGGTGTTATAGACCGCTAGTAAAGATTTGTTTTGGTGCAAAAAGGGACAACTCTTTTTATTTATATATAAAGAACTTTGAACAAGATAATTTTAACAAATCCATACACATTTTCTTTACCCCTTGGACAACAGCAATAAAAAGAAAATTGTAACCTTTTTCAATGTGCAAAGTGGCTCTTTGATGTTCATCTTGGGTGTCATGCCGTTACAGTAATATTAAAAGCATATTTTGTTAAATGTTGAGAAAAAATCATTTTCAATATTAACTTATCAACTTTGAAGTTTGAATAAAAAGATAATACAATTTGGAAGAAAATATCTAGAACAATTGTGAATAATTGTGAGAACATCTTAAAACCCTGTCATTCTGTTACGCGGAGAGCACTATTTTGGCCATTTTCTTGCCTCTAAATCCAAATCTTGCCAAAAAACCTAACTACACATCACCTGATGAGCGATCTTATTTTCTATGCCACGGAGTACTGCAGTGGCAGGGTGCTTGAGTGCTATATAAAATTATATTCTAGGCTGTACAGGTTTCTCATTCTCTTCTTACAGACTAAAATCTTTCCAGGTTGGATTTTAAGGGTTTTGGCAATGGACTTATTAAACAAAAAAAATGATACGAGTGGCCAAACGCCAATCCTCGATGCAGTGCGTGCACGCATAGGATCCTGAGCACAGTAATCGCTTGCACTCTGATTATCGATGGGCGTGTCATCGCATAAATAAACGTCACTCACAGTACATACAAAATGCATGATTGACTCATCAAAGTTCTCCCATGATTTTGATTAAGAGCGCAATATGGATTTAGATGCCACAGACATTGGAGGTATACAATATAGACTATGAATCTGATGTTCAAGTTTGTTTAATTTCCCCCTTTTCCCAATGCAGGTTGTGCATGATCCTTGCTTCGTCAGTGTTCCTGTAAATTGCAGAAGCTTCAGAGAGAATGCCACACATTGTGAGTATTTAGAAATACAAACACTGGTTTGAAGTACCGAAGTAGTAGTGTCACATGCTTATAAATAGTAATTATGCAGTGCTCAAAATTAGCATAGCTGGGCCACTAGCTTTGGGCCACCAAAATTTGTTGATGCAAAATTTCACTGGCCCGAATAGAAAACCAAATATAATGGAAATTGTTATGCTTTCCTTTGTTTGGGGCCTTCAGAAATTTAGGTTTTGGGCCACTAGAATGTGAGAAATCTTGTTTTTCTTGCCTGACTGGGCCAAAAGGGAAACAAAATAATTTCTAGTATTGAGTAATGGTTCTGAACAAGTTATCCTTTGATTCAGGCATTTTGTTGTAGTAGGTTGAAGCTGGACGATTGCCCTCTTAGCAATCGCTAGGTCAAACAATGATGTGGCTTGCCTGACATTGTTTAGAACCATTACCCAGGGCAATGGATAGTTGTGACGTCACACTGCAGCACTTTTAGTAGAAGTGTTGTGATGGGCATGTGACTTCTAATTAAGGCTGTTGACGAGTCCCGGGTACCCGGGTCCCGCCGAAAAATGTCGAGTCCCGGGCGCAAAAATCGATACTCGATATCCCGAAAAAAAAGTAAAAAGTCCCCTTTTTGAACGCCCGAGTTATCTGCCCACTCTCATTTTCTTTTCATTCCTTTTTCCCTCTTTGCTGTATTTTAGAAGATGATTTATTGTCATAAATGCGCTGCATTTTTGTCACTTGAATGAACATGTTTTCCCAGCGGCGTGACATGCCTATAGCGAAATCAACAAATGGATAAATTTCGGGTACCCGGGACTCGCCCAAAAAATTATCGCGAGTCCCGGGTAGTAAATATACCCGAAATCGACAGCCTTACTTCTAATCAGGGGTACCCGAGTTGGATACCAAATGATGCCCCGGCATTCTTTTCTTTCACCAAGTCATTGTAGCCACATTGTTGCTCTCCACCCACAAGTATTTAATGAGAAATTTGTCAGGTGATAATTAGCTTGTAGCACTCTTGTATAGCAGCTTGGTCTGCCAGTATACTCCCCAGGGATTCGAGATGGTGTGCAATATAATTGTTCAACTGTTTTGTAACATTAATACGCCTCATAATAGTAAGTACTACATTTATCATTTAAATACTAAATTCATGATAAGTGATAGAAAGATCTCAAGCAATAGTGAAAATCTTATTTCCCTTAATAATGTCATTACAGACGTCTTCAATCATTTATGATATTATGTAGTCTGGAACCATCTTTCATTGTCACCATCCAAGAAACGCAGCCTAGGTTTCAAACCCATGTTGATTTTTGCAAAGATCAAGCAGACTTCTGACCACTACACTAGAACACATCTTCTTGACACTATTTATAATAACTTGGCGACGACCTCATTTAATTTATCATGCGACCACTCCATGTACCTGCTCTTTGGATAAGTGATTATGATTTACTTACACAAACCAACACTTTTGTTTTAATTTTATTGTAGTGTCGGCAAGACCCGGAAAACTGGATGTCGTGTACGCTATGTCGGGCAAACCGACAGGGCATGCAGGTCCTGGAGAGAGCCAAGCGCAGAGAGGTCACGTGGCCGGAGCCTCAGGAACAGGGCAATCCACCAATCCAGGTAGGGAAAAAAGTCTTGTTTTTGAAATAATGATGCAGTGGAACCTCGTTATAACAAGAACCTAGGAAAATTGCCTTGTTATACAGGTATCTCCTTATATCAGAGTGTTACATAAAGAGTAGGGTAGGAAATACACGAGGGCTGAGGGCAATTTTGCCCCCTGATTTTCAAAATAGCCCTCTAAAATCAGTAGGTAGCCCCTAAAATTACCAAAGGGTATTATGTGAAATTTCTTTTTTATATCCATCAGATTGAAAATGTAGCCCCCCTAAAATTAAAAAGTAATTATTTCCCTGATATAAAGGTTGCTTTTGATTTCAAGTCAAGATTACGCGCATCTGAGCCAATCAGAGATCTGCACATTTAGGGAGATTTTCTGACTTGCGATTAATCGCAACTCTTTGTGCAACACCCCCAGGGCCTGTATTCCATAAACACATATAAGCAAGAAATCTTAGAATTTTTGCTTATTATAAGCATAAATGCTTATATCTAAGTATTTTTGCTTAAATTCCCCCGTAAGCAAATTTGCTTACAATTTAGACGCACTTTTTGGTAAGCAAATTTGCTAAGATTTTGTTCTTATTATAAGCAAATTTGCTTAAATGAGCTTTGGTATTCCATAAACATATCAGCGTAAGATTTTTGTCTTAAATTTAAGCCACCTCATAGGTGGCTTAAATATAAGAAAAAAATCTTATATGCCTGTAATCTTGAAGTTTGGGCATGTATTGTGCTGCAAGCTCGAGGCTTGGCTGTGTTAATGTACGTAAAGATAATCTGATAATGCAGTAATATCGATATCATTCGCACACGTCCGTCTGATTTGAATATGAACCTAATTAATTATTTGAAGTATGCATACGAATTACAAGGGACGCCTCAAACAAAAGGTAAGTAATCCTTGAACTAAGTAATAATGTTGCAAACTAGCTTAACCTAACACAAAAAGGAAGTCGTAAGTCATTAGATAACAGCCCGGTAATAAGGGTTATAATACCCACAAAATATATCCCAGTCATTATACAACATTCACCCCTAAAAGGCGACCTACTTCCTTTCTGCGCGCAGTACGCGCGCGCTGCAAGCGTATGCGCGATCTTTTCTATTTTCGGAATGCAACCCCCTAAATTGAAGTCATTACTTGAAATGTAAAGGGAAAAGAAGACAATTCTTTGCACCAGTACGTACCAAGACGTATCAAGCTCGTATCTTGTTTTGAGGAATTTGCATTTCTTTTTTAGACCATCTTCTACATAATTGTGTCGGAAATATCACATATTGATTTTAGAAGCCGAGTACTAGTAGAATCACGTCGAGGTAGCTCAGGATCTTAGCACGACAATAGTAGGTATCGTTTATAACATTATAATGACGGAAAGGGGATCAACGAATAGAATAAAGAGATGCTTGCATATGATGGATGTATGTTTAGTAATTGACTTTGCACGTAATCGACAGAAAACGTAACTCTTCCGATCCCCTTTTTGGACCACGAATGTTTAGACAAAAATACTATAATTTACAGCTTCCAATTTAATTATCAATTTCTCACCTTCATTTAGTATCAATTAACTTTATTTGTTAAAGAGTGTGATGAGTTTCTATTTTCTCCCTCTACCAACTGTGGTCTGTGTATTTTGTCCGTCCGCACTCCGCAGTGCAGTCCACATTCACTTACATACATATTTTTTTTGCGCTGCGACAAATCCTTAAACACACAATCTCCATAGGAATTCCATCGCACAAAAGGGAAAAGTTTTGTCGTCGAGATCGAGAGTCGGAGTGGCGACCACATTATGACGTCAGCAAAAGTAAGAATTTTTGCTTATTTTGTAAGCAAAAGAAAAGAAAGACAAAATAGTTTATGGAATACGGAAAATTACATTTTCTTATGTAGGCACAAATTCTTAGAACATTTGCTTACTATAAGCAAATGTTCTTAAAAGTTTATGGAATACGGCTTACAGCATTAGCTTACGTAAGCAAGTTTTCTTAGTCAATTTGCTTATTGTAAGCAAGTTTTCTTACAAGTTTATGGAATACAGGCCCAGAGCTCATTTTGACAAGGTTCCACTGTATAATATAAAAAGAGCTATTAAGTAATCATCAGTAGCTGAGGTAATCTTAGATGCACCCCAAGCCATTGGTAAGCAATACAGGTTGATTGAAACCCTTGTATGAAAGGAGAGACATAATACTTTGTAAACTTAGTATTTAATCACATTAATCTTGTTATCTCACTCACAAATATTTGAGACATAAGAGAGAAAGGGGGTGTATTTTGGGTTACATGTGTTTCACTTTTACATTTTGTTTGTAAAGGGGAGCGTAGTAGAGTTACTTTTTATAAGAATTAAAACATTTTGTTATATATTCAACTTGATTTTGTCCAAAGGATATTAATGTCAGGCATGTGAGACTTCCGCGTTTCCGCGGAATTCTGTGTTTTTCAAATATGAAAAACGCGGAATTCCAAGTTTTTTTTTTTTTTTTTTTTTAACTTTACTTTATTTAATGTATAGAGACAACATTTAAACGTAAATCGGAACAAATCTTACCTAGTAATTTTGGAAGAATTATGAAAAATGGGTCGAAAATACAAAAACGTCAAAGCCTGGATCCCAGCCGCAATGGACTTTGTGCTCGCAATGTGCACTTCCCGCACACTTGTGGAATTACGCCGTGACTTTCCTCTTTTTTTTTTCTTACCTCACTCACATGCTTGTAATGTATATTGTGATCATTTAATTGTCTTTACCATGAACAGGATGCCTTGGCGTATACAACAATCGATGAGGCCTTTTCCAGCATGCTACAGTTCATGACCACAAGCAGTAGACAGTGCAGGGTGAGTTAAATGATTGCATTTTTAAAAAGTCGAGATTAATGTAGTATACATACAGATATTGTAATTTCATACTTGCCAACTGTCCCGTTTTTATTGGAATTGTCCCGTTTTTTGAATTTTTTAGAAGTGTAAAATCGGGACGTCCCAATTTTTAACCGAAAAAAAAAAGAAAAAAGAAAAATCAAATTTGTGTGTTAAGTAATGCTGTTAGGTAAACAAAATATCCCGTCTCGGATCCCGGCTCGTAGAAAAAAAAAAATGAGCAAAAACACTGCCTGTACCCATGCACACACAGTTGCTATTTTGGGGAGTTATGAGGAGACATACCATATATATATATTAGCCAAGGTTCAGTGGGCATGCATATCATACCAAACTCACAACCACATGTGAACTCAGGGCCTGTGTAAGATCATGTTTGGGCGAATTTGTTATGACTACAAGAAACACGATGTTTAAAAAGTTTGTCCAAACAAAATGGGCGGCAGCATTGGGGTAATTTATTTTGGGGGGTGTGCCAGTGTTTGGGGCAGAGTTATGTGGGTTTTTTTTTATAGTTATGTTCAATAAAGCATACACATGAAAAGCCAGTTCACAATATATGTTTGTGGGAGTCAAGAAAAAGACTAAAAAAGTATATTCAAAGGCTGGGGGTAAGCATTCCAACAGGTGGGGGCATTCTCCTTAAACCCTTTGTATAGCTCTGCACAAATTCAGGTAATTGACTTCAAGGCTCAACCTGTTTAAACATTGTGACCTTCTCTGCTCCTGGTCCTAGCCACAAGTCGTAAATCTGTCATAACCTACTGCAAATTACTTGAGTTGATCCCATTTTTTTCTTATATGTACAGTATACAAATTTGTTATTATTACTGGAAAAAATGGGTTGCCAAAACGAGAATTATAGAAAAAAAGGGCCATTTCTCGGACCACTAATTTCCCGGTTGAAGGCCATGTTCGCCGGGAATTCCCTTCTCGGATCGGATCGGATAACAGCACTAGTGTTAAGATATGGACTGCGGTAGAAAAGGTACATCTTTGAATTCATTTTGCACTGTAGAAGTATCTGTAATTATGTTGTACAGTGTTGTCTATATGACTTCCGTGTTTGTACAGTGTTGTCTATTTTAGAAACACCTACCGTATACCCAGCCCGCGCCCGTCGCGGTCGTTTTGTCCCTCTTTCCAAAGTTCAAATGTTGGCAAGTATGTAATTTCCCCAGGAAAGCTAATAGCTTCTTCTTTCAATACAAACAAGACGAATAAAGTGCTCTTATACATGGCCCTTTCATATTTTGACTGTTTGTTATTAAGATTAGAGATAGAGATGTGGTACTTACTTTGACGATGTTCCTCCTGTCTCTGGTGGAAAACACACTCCATGGATATTGTTCAGTAGGGTCCAAGCGTCCCTGTATCTCCCCAGCTAAGGTCATTTGCTTCAAGATCCTTGAATTTGTTAGCCTTCGTTCAACTCGAGTCATTCACGACCCTCATATAATTAGATCTGCTGTTTTGTTCCTCAATGCAAACTTAAACATGCTTGTGTTGAATGGTTGTAGAAGCACCCGACTTCTTCTTCTTGCGTATGAGGCAGCACAACTTCTATGCAACATCACGCAAGTTTTGTAGCCAGTGGACAGTGTCGGGGTCCAAGTTGTTTAAGTCTGGGTTTGGGTGGCCGGGTGGGCGAAGGGTTGGGCACTCTTCTATGATGTGGGAGGCTGTCTGCTCGGGTGCTCCACATGTGAAAGCCGGAGAAGGTCTGAGTCCCCAGCGGTGCATGTTGGCATTAAATCTGCCGACCCCTGTGCGGAGCCTGTTGAGAGTGACCCAATCCTTTCGGGGTAGGTCCGCGCCTGGTGGAAGTTTGGTGTTTGGGGTCACCGTGAATTGAGGGGGTCTGGGGGTCTGCTGCCAGCTGTCCTTCCATGCGGTGAGGGTGTTATGGGTGCCTTCCCGCAAGGTGTCAGCATGGCGACTGAATGGTCTGCGTGAGCGTAGGCATTGGCGGCCCGGTTGTGTGTTCTGGATAGTTTGGTGTAGAGGGTGTGTACGGTCTTGGAATGCCTTGTTTACTAGTTGTTGGGTATAGTGTTCTCTGCGGAGGGCGGGGGGAGCAATACCAGCGAGCACTGGCAAGAGGTCAGTTGGTGTTGGTCTTTGGCATCCAGTGATGATCCTCATGGTCTCGTTTAGGGTAGTGTCCAGTTTGGGTGTGTGTGAGCTTCGACACCATGCAGGGGCGGCATACTCGGCACCTGACTTATTACCAAGCTGTACACAGCCAGGTTTTTACTGAAGTTAGATACAATCATCAACGGCTATATAGATATCTCTCCTTTATTAAAAAGTGAACCATGAATTCACACCTTTTGTAGCTCTAGTCATCATCTGGCTGAATGATCTGGCCGGCGTAATCGCCGCATACTTTTTCCTCAAAAAAACCCTGCAAAGTTGGGGTGCGGCGCATACTCGGCGATAGTCAAATTTTCACTCTTGACTGACCTCAAAACAACACATTTCAGCAGGTGTGGGACTATTGATTGTATTGCACTGTATTGTATTGGGTAATAAAACATTATTTAGACAAATTGTCTACGTTTACCCTGGCCTAGATTGGTTTCTCACCTTCTTTTGCCGATATTTGCTAAATCCGATACGTTTTTAACTTCAAAGTTACTAAATGGTTTTGGCAAAGACGGCAGACCGCCGCGTACGCGTGCTAAGGCGTGCTCGCGAGCTACGCGATTGACTCGATGTACAAACGTTTACGTACGTAAATATTTGTACACGTACATGCGTAAGCCAGCTGCGCTGACAATCTCATAATACATGTTGCACTAGAGTTCTATTCAGGAAAACTATATTTTTGCTCAAAACTAAGGTAATTCTGAATATTTTGTAACTATATTTTCGTAAATATTGTTAAAGAAATATATCAAGATGAGGAGAAAAATTTGGAAAACAATTAAATTCCCGCTTTTTTTGTCTCCAGTTTTCCTAGCGCACTTTTCTCCCACTTTTTATTTTTCAATTTCAATGCTCAAGTCGGCATGCGGCGTTTACGCGGATGCGGCGAGTACGCCGGCGAATACGGTAGTTCTCAATCAGGCTAGACACTGGTCCGATCAGTCAAAGCCAATTCAACATGTTGAATCGGCCCTGCCTGGCTTCCAAATGGCTCACGACTGGAAATATTGAAGGCGTGTTTTTGGCTTGATTGGGTCGAGTCAGCTCTGTGCATTATTACCTATTATGATTTGTATCTCGTACACCTACACCTACCCTCTTGTAAATGTCAATGTCTAGCTGAAGGCTTTCTGCAATTTCTGCTACAAGACACCTTTTGCTCCATCTATAATGTGTTGCTACCTACAGTCAAAGCTGTCGTAGTGGCCACCTGTCTACAGCAGCCTACATGCTTATAGCATAGGGAACAAGTGTTCCCCTGCAGAGAAATCCAGTGTTCTAGAACATGTCTCTAGTGCCCACGTTTTCCCCCGTAGGTGGTCACTATGTACGCAGATATGACTGTACTTATGATTTGTATCTCACCTTACGGGTTATTGTACATTGAAGCATTTAATGCCCTCAATATTAATGTGTTTAATTAATTTGGACTGATAAAAGGGCAGCATCAAAGTAACACAAATATTCTGATGTTTATAATTTTTTCTTTTACCTAACGGCAGCACCAAAGTTCCAAACTGTATAGTACTATTTCTAATTTCTCTTCCTTGAATTGACAGCGGTATTATGGCAGCACCCCAGGTACATCTCACAACCCACAGGACAAGAAACACTGCTCCAGGTTCCACTCCAAAAGATATACAGAGCCCAGGCAGAGGCACCCTGTAAGTACCACATGTGTATGTGTACCTTGTATGTTTGTTTGTGTGTGTTTGTTTGTTTGTGTGTGTTTATTTGGTTCCACTCTAAGAGATGTACAGAGCCCAGGCTGAGGCACCCTGTAAATACCACATACATGAGTATCTTTCGTATGTTTGTCTGTTTGTTTTCAGTGGTTATTGTATTTTGTGAGGATAAGTGTGTGTGTGTCTTTGGGGATGGGCAAACTTCTGTTTGATGCAGATTTTGCAGGTGACTGTTTGTGTTTGTTTATTGAGGTTCACATTTGTGTGCTTTGTTAAATGTGTATGTATGTAAACATCCCTGTCTAGTGATAATATCCTTAATACAACATACCAGACAAAAACTGCTTCAGATTATACTCAAAGAAAGCACTAAATCTTGGAAAATTCACCCTATCTTTGTGATCAGAGAGTACAAAAAAAGAGGTAATGTGGGCTCAGGGAACAAAACTGAGCGGGTTCTCATTGTGCTATACACAACACAGATAATAACCATTAATATGATATTTTTTATTCAGAAATGCACTTAACATTGAACTTATAGTAAACATGAAAATTAAATCTTCATTTGAAGTTTTGAACAAATAGCATTTTCTTTAAATGCCAGACGAACATGTATAATTAAATTGCAGACAAACAGTTTAATTTGTAGCTACTTGTGGTATTTAATTTGCTTGATGTTTGTTGTTCTTCGGTATAAAAAAAAGAGGCTAGTAAGATTGTTGAGTAACTACAATGCAAAAGCATGAACAAGAACTTCAGTACTGGACTTACCTGACATTATTTGGGGGAGTTCATCTTGTCATAGTCTTCAGTTAGATGAAACATGAAGCACTTCCATCTAGTTGTCGTTAAAAACAAGATATTTGCTCGCCATCCAGTGACGTACTTCTTGCAGACAGCATTTTCGTGCCAATTGATCACTATGACCTTGTTTGAATTTTATTAGAGTAGATCAGATTTGTGTTCTACATATATTTACCATTTATTCTCTTCTGAAGCTGCAAATGACCCAACACGCTCTGAAAGGGCAGTCCTGTCACGCGATCACAATGTGCTGCTTTGATAAGGTTTGAATTGTGCTTTTTATTTACTGTTTTTTGTTCTTCCTGCAGCTGCAAAGGACCGAGGATGTACACATTCAGGTCCAGCCTGGAACGTACGCAGTTACGGCCGGGGGTTGGGGCCGGGGAACAGGACAACAAACACACGTCGTTCACGTCAAAAATGGAGAAAGCGTAAATCTGGATTTCGCCTTATAGTATAACTATCGATTACTCATCCCATGAACTAACTATACAGCCTTACAGTATGCATCTACGGCCGGGCGTTCTGGGAGTGTGCATTACTGCAGAGACGGGTTGTTGTTATCATGAACGCAATATACAGCCTGGAACGTATGCAGTTACGGATGGGGGTTAGGTCAGGGGCATTGGACAACCAACAACTCGTTCTCTTCAAACATGGAGAGAGTAAATCTGGATTTTGCCTTATAGTATTTGAATGTCACTTACTGTGTTCAATCATGAACTAGAGCAAGCTTGGAATGTACGCAGTTATAGCAGGGGGTCGGGCCGAGGTAAAGGATAACAAACACATGTCTTTCACGTCAAAGACGGATAAAGCATGAATCTAGATTTTGCATTAATATAGTATCAGTTCGACGTCATCTAAAGTATGAAATCATGAACTAGCTATACAGCCTGGAACATATGTGTTACTGCTGGACTCTTGTTAAGGGTGAAAGGACAACAATCGCATGTTGTTCACTTCAAACATGGAGCGAGCGTGAATCTGAATTTCGACTATTTTTTACTTATTCCATGAACTAACTATACAGTCTAGTAGAGTACGCAACTACGGCTGGGCGTTAAGGGAGTGCGCAATTCTGTAGAGATAGGTCGTCGTAATTATGAACGCAGTATGCAGCCTGGAACGTACGTTTGGGCTTTAACCTCTGCCCATATGGTATCCTGTGATATGATAAACACTTTTAAGGAGAAACAAATTAAGCAGTGTCTAATTTTCGTTGATACACCCTGCCTGTTTAACTATTACTTGAGAGGATTTAAGCAAAAATGTATGTAGACTGACGGAAGACCCATGCAGTTAATTTCCAATAGGAAACAAGCGATGAACTTGAGTTCCTGTGATGCGATGCACACTTTTAAGTGTGTACATGCTGTATATTCTGGTGTCTAATTTACATTGAGACACCCTGTATATTGCTTTTAGCGGAAGATGGCAAGGAGAAAGATTGCATATGTAGGTTTGCGACAAATTTAAGTAGCTCGTGTCAAACACATGACAAGTGTGAATCTTGATTTTACTTTATTATATCGCCTTCAAAAATAAGGTCCCACATGACAGCGGTGTTGAAATAAAACATTACGCTGTAGAATAAATCAAGAATCATGTTTCTAATTTATCCATTATGTACTTTTTCTCTCAATGCCAATGATTTTGAGCTTGGTTTTTAAGAAACTGAACAACCTCAAAATTACGCAAATGGATAAACAAATGAACGAATTTTTAAAATGATGCTATCATCCCCACTAGATCAGTTACTAAATCCAATTTTTTACCAAATTTAATAATCATGGTAAGAAAGTTAAAAGTTGTGTTACAATCATGAAAGAAAAATCCTAATGAGTGTAAGTTTTTTGCTTTTAAACTATGTACTTAGAGCTACTAGACAACACTATTGCCCTTTGTATTTCACACATCTAACATCATGTCAATATCAGTATATGAATGCATAGTACAAACACTTCTCTTCCAAGTACCAAATTACTATTTGTTGATGTTCTTACCCCCTTCAAAGAGCATGAAAAGCAACAAACCAAAATTTCGACCAATCTTAATTTCAAGTTCCTGTGTATATTTATTTGCTAAAGTTTGTACATTTTTAATTATATCAGATAATGTTAAATAATAAATGATGTGTTAAGAATAATTATGTAGTTTGTTTTAGTTCTATTTATCTTGTGCATTAATCATTCATCCATTTTTCAAAAATAGTTGAAAGTCTTTGTAAACATACATGTAGTATAAGTTTGTGTCAGTATGTGTTCATTGAATTTGGGCGTTTGTGAAGCAACATTTATGTTGTTTATGTTCCTGAATGCATTTCTTGTTTTATTGTGTGTAGATGTGTTTGTATGTGGTGCAGGGAGAAATTAAATGCATCTTTCAGGGGGTACCTTTCAAGCATGCCTGCATGAAAACAGCACTCTAACATTTTTTTTTGCAATTAAACTCAATGCAAATTTACGAGGGCTCTGTTATGATTTTCGTGAGCAAAACGTGCTAAACCCCTTTGTATCTTTTCATGGATGTAGTGGGTATATGAAAGTAGAAAATACAAATAAGGTCGTCATGCAAGTACACACACACACACACACACACACACCACAATTACTTATTCATTTTTGTTTGCAAATACAAAAAGTCCTGGGCAAATTGAATTGAAATGTTTATCTACTATTACTTTTAGTATTTTGGATATGG